>JAGFMF010012032.1:4430687-4540939 GCA_019455555.1 Galemys pyrenaicus
GAAGGAAGGAAGGAAGGAAGGAAGGAAGGAAGGAAGGAAGGAAGGAAGGAAGGAAGGAAGGAAGGAAGGAAGGAAGGAAGGAAGGAAGGAAGGAGAAATCAGCAGGGTTTCACGTATTTGAAGACTGGACTGGGGCTGGTTTACCCACAGTCTGGCCAGTCAGTTCTGGTTTTGGCTGGAGCCTCAACTCCCCACCACAGAGAACTCTCCCTTTGACCATTTAAGTGTCCTCATGACAAGGCATCACCCCAAGATGAATACCGTACCTTTTACGGCCTTGTCTTGAAGCCACACTGTCATTTCAGTCAGCTTCCAGCCTCAAGTTATGGTCTGGCCCACACTGAAGGTGTCCAAGGGACACCGAGGGAGGTATCCAAGTATCTGTGACGTATTCTTAAGCCATCACAGCCGGATTAGCAGAACTTGGCAGTCAGAGACAGCCCTCAGGAAAAGAAAGGAGCATCTGGAAGTCAGGCAGGTTGGGGTGCTGAGGTCAAGGGTATGGGTGGGGGACCCCATGTCCTCTCCAGGAATAAAGAGGAGGCCACCCCATTAGCAAAGCCTGGGAAGCAGACCTGAGTAATCAATGAGCAGAGTTATCGAGTGACATTGCGAAGTCACGGAAACTGAGAAGACTGAAGATTTAGGACATTTAAAAAAATCGAACTGTAGTAACCACTGAGAAAGATAAAACACTCTCAATCAATTCTTATTGCCATTGATGATAAGCTCTGTCCCAGGTTGAGGAAGACAAATATGAGAAAGAAGTACAAATTCAAGTCAAAAACAGAGTAGCCGTATGGAGAATTTCAGAGTTTCTCATCGACAGTTCTTACAAAACAATCATCTCTAGTTTTTAATCTTCTACCTTATATAAACGTCTTTAAAACTAAACACAGACAGTAAATATAATGGAGTTTTAGGTGTTAGTCCTTAAGGGGCCATATCCCAGGGCTTAAGCCAGTCATTGCCTCTCTCTGAGCCTGTCTGCAAAATGGGAGTTAGGACTATTTGACTCTCTTACAGATCAATTAAAAATGAATTCAGATCATTTTTTTGTCTTAAAAAAAAGTTTATTTAGGAAAGAAAAGAGATAGAGAATAAAGACTCCCAGGTAGATGGTACCTGGGAGGGGCAGAGAGAGCCAAGGTCCAGATCATTTTTTTAAAAAGATTTATTTATTTTGTGGACACAAGAGCTGGGGTAAAGGCCAGAGTAATGGGAGGTGAGAGGATTCACCAGAGACAGAGTGGGGAGCAGAACAGGCAGATCTACTGAAATACACTGCTGAGGGGAGCTGCCGGGAGGCAGGAGAGGTCTGCTGTGCCCTGTGGGTCCCCTCCCTGGCCGGGGATCGAACTCATGGTGATGTGCAGTGTGTGCTTCACAGTACGGCGCTCAACCCACTGTACCACCAGGGAAGGCCCGGATTCAGATCATTTTAAGATTAAAATGTGACGAGAGTCAGGTTATATGAATGGGCAGAAGCAGTTACAAGCCCTCCAGATGCCATGAAAGAAAATGGATGATTTCTTTCTGGAAGCATAAAAAAAACCCCAAGCTTCTAATTTTAAAGACATTTCTCTGCTTAAAGACAAAACAGGAAAAAATGAGAAATGGCTAAGGGACTTGAGAGTCTAGTCCTGCACATGGGTGAAGTGTTAAAAAATAAAAAAAAATAAAAAACTTGGTCATTTTGTAGCCAGTGCAATAGACTCAGGCACAGAGAGACTCGCCTCATCGCTGGAGCTAGCAAATTCAGTTATTGTTGGCATGCCATTTCTATGGTACCTGAGAAAGCCAAAACAGAGACAGAACTTAGGGCTCTCCGCCAGAAAAACCCAGGGTGTCACTTGGGAAGCAGAGAGCTCCCAGTATAAAGAAATAACACACACCTGAGCAGGCCTGATGTATATTCTTTTCCGCAGAGGGCAGTGGAATACATTCCTGGGCCATTCATCACCTTGCTAAAATTAGATCCCGCTTAGAAGGAATGATATATTACTGATTACATAATAAAGATAGCTATATTTCTCATGAGAAACAGAAGGGAGAGATATATTTAGGCGTAGGGCAAATATATTCTTGCTATGAAAAATGGATTCATTAAGTATTTAATCTTTATACCACTCCTGTGAAATAAATGCACACATACATCACACGTGTTTTAAAGTGACTTGATAATTAATATTGTTACACTTGAGGAAAATCAGGCTCTTCACCGACAAGTTACGTCACCAGTCAGAGAATGCAGGCCGCACGGGGCAGCCAGAACCCCGATGGGGCTCAAGTTAGTTTGTACCCTAAAATCAAGTGAGCCCCCACATAGGCGAAAGGGCAGTTCTCGATTTACTTCGTGATTTCTTCTTATTTTGGTCAGGCCTCACCTGAGTCCCTGGCTTTCCTTGAGTGGGGGAGGTGGGGGCAGCGGTGATTTTAAGGGCACAAAGATGGCCCCCGAAAAGGGCCCGGGTACCAAAGGGCTGTCACTGAGTGCAGTCTTTATCCTCTCGTCTCCCCGCCTGCTTCCCCCGCCTCCAAAAGCCTTGCCATAAAAGCCAGCCTCACTGTTACCTTTTTTTTGTTGCACTTTTTATCTATTATTAAATTTATTTGTACATATTTCATATCAATTGTAGGGAAAGTAGCTATTTTACCAAATGGGTCTTATTTTAAAAAATTGTAGATTTTATCGAGGTAAGTTTGGTTTACAGCTCTGATTTAGAGGTACAAGTCACACCTCTTTAGATGAAAGTTACCGCCCACTCCTTACCCCCGCGGAAGCACCCCCAGTGCTTACACCCGCATCATAGTCCATGGGGCTCTCTGCCGATTTCCCCCGGTCCCCACTTTCTCCCCTGGTAGCCTCAATTTTGAGTCAGATTTCTGGAGGAGGGTTATAGTTGTGTCTGTTCTTTTGTATCTTTACATTCCACATATGAGTGAAATCATCCAGTATTTGTCTTTTTTCTTCTGACTTGGTTTGCTTAGTAAAACCTCCCCCTCCCCGCCCTATCCCCCATCCCATCCCTGGTAGAAATAAACTTCATATTTTTAAAAACCTGTATCCACAGCAAAGGCATTTGCAGATATACTGGGGCTGGTATTCTAACTTAAAATCAAAATGAGTGTGTTCGGTGGGAGTTTGAACAAACACGGATTTGTAGCACCTCTGGTGTCAGAGATCAGTAAAAACAAACCGGGGTGAAATGAAAGTGAAAATAATTCTAGGAGTAATGTCTTTGAGCAGTAGACTATGTAACCAGAGATTATTCTAAGGAGAGGATCGTTCGGAGTGAAATACTAACAGGCTCTCAGGGTAACAGCTCATTACTTGACTGTTTATGCTATAGGGGAAAGAAGGAAGAAGAAATCAGTGGCTTGGGTTCTCATTCTAGCTGATCTTTGTTAGCTTTGGGTTGGGGGGTGCACATCATGTAACCTCCTCTTTAAGATATAAACATCACCGTCCTCTAACTGGTCCTTTCTGAAGCTTGACCACACACAACACATCCAGAACAGGAACCAATGCAGAGTGGGGCATCAACATTAGTTCCCTTTCCCCTCCGCCCCCTTCAGTATACCTCTTAAATGAGCCCAGGGAGGTGGTGCTTAAATGATCAGTCTTGGTGATGAGAAATTGCTTCCCTCTACTTTTGCTTACTAGAGGTAAATGAACATTCTAGAAAGTCAACATGGGCACCTTTATAGGAAAGTGGTTAAAGTGGTGAGGTTAGGCAAGGTTCTGCTGCAGTGAGAAAGCAACCCCATGTCCCATGGCTTCCCAAATAAAAGTCACGTGTCTTTCATGCCTGCAGCAGATGATTGTGCTCCAGGTGGTCACTCAGGCACTCAAGACTCCACCAGCTCTTTTTTAAAAAAAAATTTATTTATGCATGCAAGAACAGAGGTACAGGCCAGAGGTGTGGGGTGGGAGAGGACAGAGAATTCACCAGAGATAGAGTGGGGAACAGAACAGGCAGCTGATCGAAGTACACTGCTGAGGGGAGCAGCGGATGAGAAGGGAGAGGTCTGCTGTGCCATGTGGGTCCCCTCCCTGCCTGGGGATTGAACACTTACTGCAGTGGCTGTGGATGCTTAACCCGTTGCACCACCACCTCTCGATGCCCTTATACCAACACCAGATTGGGGGTTCATTATCAGAGGTGGGGGGGCAAAAAATAGGGCAGTGGCCATTAATTGTTTCCATAGGAGGCGCTATATGGACTTCTCCCACCCAGCTACGGAGGCGAGGAGAGTGTACACCCTAGGCCAGAGGCCAAGTGAAGAACTGAGTGTGCCCAATATGGTGAGTCCACAGGGGCTTCCCATAATCCCAGCTGCAGTTGCTGCCCCTGGTCCCTTTCCTGGGAGAAGGCAGCCTTTCCTGAAGAGGCTACCGTCTGTGGCTGCCTGGCTCCCCAGCTCACCGCCTCCCCTGTTTCAGGCTGTGAGAGCTTCCCCAGAAGCTTTCATTTTCAACCCACCTGAGTAAGTCACACACTTTCTCAAACTCCATGGGAGTCCCTGAACCTTGGGCTGCTTCATGGCGGGGGAACCTGTTCTGTTGTCACTGGGCATGCCTGATTCTCACTTCAGCACAAATAAAACTAACACTGCAGTGTTGAGGTGCACACAATTTTTGCTTCATTCCTAGAATGTTCAGTTGCTGTCTCCTTCATTTGCTTCCCATCTGTGGTTGACTGATTGCATTAATGGACCCCATTTTTCACCCTTCCCCTGATCTCTCGCCATATGACTCGGCCTGACCTCTTAAAGAGCTGGGTTTATTTCCACATGAATTCAAAGAAGAAACACCAGTGGCTTGTTGAAGGGCCTGGGTTCCAGGAGATGGCCCCGTCAGGGCATTTGATGCCAGCACGAGTGGCCAGGCCGTGCTGAGTTTGGAGCGAGACTCCGATGTGGTTCTGGGAACTTCTCCCTTTTTTTCCCTTTTTTTTTTTTGTTTTGTTTTGCATAGAAGAACTGGGGTGCAGACCAGAGGTGCAGGGGGGTGAGAGGATTCACTAGAGACAGAGTGGGGAGCAGAATGCCAGATCTGCTGACGCACACTCAGTGTCACATTTCTCCACCTCTCACAGTAACCTCCAGGAAGCCACCCTATCGGCAGAGTCCATGAGGATGAGGACTACAGCACTGGGCTGGGAGCAGACAGAACCAGGTTGATCCCTCCCCTGCCATTTAACGGTTGTGTGACCTCAGACAAGGTAAATAATTGGTCTGAGCACCATTTCAAATCGCTGTTGTGGTCCTCCCTGGTGGCCAGGGAGTGAGCGCCGCACTGTTAAGTAGCTGCAGCTCTGCAGCGCGAGTTCAATCTCTGGCCAGGGAGGGGACCCACATGGTGTGGCAGACCTCTCCTGCCTCCCCACTGCTCCCCTCAGCAGTGTATTTCAGTCCATCTGCCTGTTCTGCTCCCCCCTCTGTCTCTGGTCTATTCCTGAGAATGCCCACTGTGATGTCCTGAGTTCAATCCCCAGCCAGGAAGGGGACCCACATGGTACAGCAGACATCTCCTGCCTCCCCGCTGCTCCCCTCAGCAGTGTGTTTCAGTCAGTCTGCCTGTCCTGCTCCCCACTCTGGCTTTGGTGAATCCTTTCACCTCCCGCGCCTCTGGTCTGCACCCCAGCTCTTGTGTGCATAAATAAATGTCTTTAAAAAAATCGCTGTTGTTGGAACCAAACAGGGTCACTTATAGAGTGTAGCAGAACAGCCCTTATACCTCATGTCCATCATCATCTCATCAGAGGCCCAGTGTGGCCAAAGACACAGACTTACACACTTGGAAGTACACAAGATGAGCTCAGGAGAGGATGAGGCTGGGGTGTGACGGCTGCTCCCCTATTGGGAAACTCAGAAGCGACAACAGAGCCTCCATAATGTTATCACTCGATTGACTCCACAGTGAGAAGCCAGAGGGGTGAGTTCAGCCAGTGACCATCTGCTTGCTGGATGCTTCACCTCGCCAGTTTGGCTTCATTAGGGAATTTGACAATAGTCTTATGAATGGTTTCTGGAGAGAGTTCTTCCTGAAACAAATTATCACTTGGAAACCGATAAAGGATAACGCTAATCCATACAAATAGGATGCCAACTATACAATAATTATATTCTTTGGAGAACTGTAAAGATTAAAGTTATTCGTGAAGGGGAAAAATATTCCACTTCAGGCATATTTCCTGTGTTACTACAGAGGTATCAACATATTTCCCCCTTTTCCATCCAAAACAAAGACAATCAGAGCATTAATTAGAAGGATTGGATTTATTCCAGGTAACAATGCAGGTTATAAATTGAGAGATGAAAAGGACTATGTAATCAGGACTCATCCATCAATTATACCTCATCTGTACAGTTACACCTTCTAGAGTTCCATGATCTGTTCTGAGATCCGTTCTGCTTAGTAGTTTAGTCGTTTGGGACCCTTCCTGGAGTATCTTGGGAATAACCACAGCCTGTGCTTCCTCAGAGCAACTTTGGCCCTCTGGACAACCAGAGAGCCTGACGACTTGGAATCTTCAACAAAAGAATGTAGATGTTTCCGTGTTGACACGTTGCCTCTTTAGCTCTTACTACCAACTAGTAAACGATCTTACAAGCACACCTTCTTAAGGACCCAGCGTGTGTGCAAGCATACTTAATAGCTACAATAGGGCAACTCTGCAGAAGAAACAGGCCACTTAGTATAGGGAAAACTAGAGAACCCAGAGTGGGGCCTCCCTGGTGGCGCAGCAGGTTGAGCGCCGCACTGTGAAGCATCCACAGCCACAGCAGCGCGAGTTCGATCCCCAACCAGGGAGGGGACCCACAGGGCGCAGCAGACCTCTCCTGTCTCCCTGCTGCTCCCCTCAGCAGTGTTTTTCAGTGGATCTGCCTGTTCTGCTCCCCACTCTGTCTCTGGTGAATCCTCTCACCTCCCACAACTCTGGCCTGTACCTCAGCTCTTGTACACATAAATAAATCTTAAAAAAATATATTAATTAAAAAAAGAGAGAGAGACTCCATAGAGTGAGGACTTGGGTTCCAAGCTGGGTCAATTACTGAGGCTGAATGACCTAAGACCTCATCACTTCACTCTCAGAATGTATTTCCTCTTCTATAAAATGAGAATGATGTTTATTTTGGGCCCCTCATAGCATTGTGGTGGGAATTAAAACAGTGTGTGTGGAAGTGCTACCAAAAAACCATAAGAGAAACTGTAAATTGTATTGTTATTACTGAGGTTCTAAGAATTATTGAGCACCACGTGCTTAGACCCCACAGGCAAGTAGAACCTGAGAAATGAGAAGCCGAGACTGTGTCACACCCTAGTGTCTCTGGCTGTTTTCATCCTTGGCTGGTAGGATGGGCCTGCGTCGTCCTGTCAGTATAAATCCTTGAGAAAGGGCATCTCTGCACAGCAGAAAAGATTTCTAGGTCCCATCCCATCTCACCTATTGCCACAAGGCAACAGCCAAGCAAATATCACACAGAATTCTTTTATTCTTTTTTAAGAAAGCCCCTTTACCCTTCTTCCTCGTCTCTGTTAATCACAGTATTTTTGAATCTAAGAGTTATTTTGTTATGTTTTACCATATTATATTGCACCGAATAAAATCATCCAGTAATTTTCTGCCACTTGCTGACTTATTTCATTTAACACCATCACCTCAAGATCTAGCCATGCGGATGCTTTTTGTCCCCAAAAGCACAATTTCACGTTAATTTAATGCACAGAAACTAGTTACCTACTAACCAGAAAATTTGTAAATAATTTTGCAAAAGAATGAAGTTTTATTTTCTTTACCCCTTGGACAATCTATCCTCATGAATTCTAAGAATGGATTATATTTAAAGTGTTAAATGGGAAAAAACAAATGTATCACACAAAATTCTTAAAGCAATAAGAGACTCTGTTTTGGGTTTCCCTTCTTGTGTTGAATTTTGTATTGATCCTGGTCAAAGAAGTTAGTTGGGATGAAATGTATGAATATGTGTGCAGACAAATTTATATCATATATATCACACACACATATTAATATATATACACATATGTTATCTATGTTTGTGTTATATACATAATTTTTACATATATGCATATATGTAACTTTATATATATTGCTATAACCAAGAATTTTATTTTATTTTTTCAGTTTATAAACAATCCTCCTATTTTACTTGGTCTTTAAACAGTACAACAGGGGAGGATTGATACAAAGGAGAGGTAGAGCGAGAAGTGGTGTAGGCAATCCAGAAGCTAAGGAAACAAGTTACACCATGTTTGTTTGTTTGTTTTTTAAAGATTTATTTATGCACACAAGAGCTGGGGTGCAGGCCAGAGTCGCGGGAGATGAGACGATTCACCAGAGACAGAGTGGGGAGCAGAACAGGCAGGTCGACTGAAACACACTGCTGAGGGCAGCAGCGGGCGAGGCAGGAGAGGTCTGCTGCGCCATGTGGGTCCCCTCCCTGGCCGGCAGCACGGATCGAACTCGTGCTGCAATAGCTGCGGTTTGCTGCATAGTGCATTGCTTAACCCACTGCGCCACCAGGGAGGCCCAAGTTACACCATGTTTTCATGTGTGTTCCATGGTTTTTGAACACCCAGATCAAGCTAACCTTTCCTTTTCTCTCAGTGGTGATACCTCTCTGTATAATAAGGAGGAGCACTCACTTCAGAGAGATAAAAATTCCTTGAAAGAAATAGCCCTGCTATTTTCTACACCTCCACAGAGCATAAAACAACTCTGAGCATATAATAAGCACTAAATGTGGACTTGCTGATTAGTAGATTATGATTCCCAGAGAAGTGAGAGTAGTACATGAAGTTTTTCAGAGACCAAAAGCTAAGATAGTATCTAAAAGCCATTATCTTCCTATTTGTTAGACATTAGAATATAGTGATTAAGAAGCCAAGTTCTGTCATTTTCTATTGCTGCATCTGTATTACTTAATCTGTGTCTCAGTTTATTACCATCTGTGAATACGAGCATCTGTGTTGTGAAGTTGTTGTGAAAATTAGAGTCCCATTTTCCAACACTAGCACATGGAAGGATAGAACAAATGTAAACTGTGGTTATTGTGAATTTTTCTTTTATTTTGAAAATGTGAAAGTCTTTTAAAATGAGAAAATCTACTATTTCAAAGATAATAGGAGTAGTCCTTTTTACCACCTAATTTCATTCTTATCACCATCTGATTTTATTTTATTTTTTTAACCATCTGATTTTAACTGAATAATCAAATTAAAATTTAACTTCCTGTTAAAGATGACAGATTTTTTAAAGGAATAAACCCGGAAGGAATTGAAAAATAAGAGAAAAGACAACAGCAATAACATTTTTCCTGTCTAACCCCCACATATCTGGCACTGGATTTATAACAGTTCTGGCAATGACTGCAAAGTGGTGGGGAAGGATGGAGTGTGGGAAAACACAAAAGCATATCCAAGAGGCATGAGACAATACTAGAAAATTTCTAAAGATTTAAGCTATGTATGATTAGGACTATGTATGATTATGAAAGAGAAGGTGAAATAACATAATTTTTTAAAATAATGAATACCAGATACTAAAGAATTCCAAGACAATCAAAGAATATCAAGACAAGTAAATACGCCCCTCCCCAAAGAAGCACACATCATAGGTATAACATTTCCAAACTGGAAGCCAGAAACAGATAGAAAATTAGGAAGGAAGCCAGTAAAATAAGACATACTCCATACTGAGGGTTTAAAAATCAAGGAAAAGAGTTACAGAAGACTTCTCAGCAGAAACTATGTAAGTCAAAATATAATAGAATGAGTCTCTGTTGTTAAACAATAACAAGAATCTATAAAATCAGAATCTCATGTCCAGCAAAACAATCTTTCCAGAGAGAGAGAGAGAGAGAGAGAGAGAGAGAGAGAGAGAGAGAGAGAGAGAGAAAACACANAGAGAGAGAGAGAGAGAGAGAGAGAGAGAGAGAGAGAGAGAGAGAGAGAGAGAGAAAACACATTCCTGAACAAAAACAACCAAAAAAAAAAAGAGTACATTCATGCTAACAGACCCAGTGAGGTTAAAGACAGTGCTGCAGAGAGAAGGAATATAGTAGCCAACAGAAAACTGAATCTATACAAATAAAGACCCCAAGAAATGAAATAACAACAAGTATAAAATTTAAAACTCACTTTTTATTATTTTTACTTACTCTGAAAGACAAGCAAAAATAGTAGTATCACATACTCATAGGGTATGTAAAAATAAATCCATGACAACAATAGAATGAGAATAGGAGGAAAAAATTAAAGCTATGCTGTTCTTATATACTAGACATGAAATAGAATATTTGAAGTAAACTTGGATTAAATAGCATGTACGTGGCCAAACGTAAGGTAACTGCTAATATTTTTTAAAAGAGCTATACATGATAATCTATGTATAATCCACAGAGAACTAACACTGATTCATAAAAAATGCTCAGTTAATCAAAAAGGAGGCAAAACAAAAGGGAAAAAAGAAACAACAAATGGAATAATAGAAAACAGCTGTTTAGATGATAGATTTTCATTCAACCATATCAACAATCACATTAAATGTAAGTCACACTAATTAAAAAGATTATTAGATTACATAAAAAAACAACACTTAACTGTGTGTTGACAACAAAAATATTACTAAGTTTTAAGTATAAAGATATAGAGGGCTTAAAAGTAAAAGGATTTTTTTCTTTTTTAAAAAAAGAAAGCTGAAATAGCTGTATCACTATCAAAGTATGCTTCAGGTGAGATATATTTCTGGTGATAAGAAGGTTATTACATTGTGAGAAGGGGTATATAGTTCTCCAAGACAAAAGTATCAGTTATTCTGTACCTATAAAACTAACAGCTTAGAGCAGCAAGTGGACAAAATTATTTGAAAAGTGTATTTTACCAAAATTAACACAAGAAAAAAAAGAGGAAAAATTCATATAGCTTTATATCTATTTTCAAAATTAGATTCATAATTAAAAATTTTCAACAAAATGCCTAGGTCCAGGTGTTTATACTCACAGATGCTATCAACATTTTAAAGAAGAAACTAACACCAGTCTCACAACAAACTTCTTGAGCCAGAAGAAGGAAATACTTTTCAGGTTGTTTTATGATTATGAGGCCAGCATAACCCTGACACCAAAACCTGACAAAGACATTAACAAGAAATGTATAGATTAATATTCTGCATAAATCTAATAGTCTCTAATGATAGAAAGAAGATGGCTGGCTGACTGGATGGATAAAATAAATAAATATACTTTAAAATTCAAATTCAGCAGCATATGAAAAAGATACATGTAAATAAAGGTTAAGACAGGATTGCAAGGTTGGTTTCTCATTAGAAAATCAATAGTTATAATTTCATCACACTAACAGAATCAAAGAAAAAATAATGAACATCTCAAATGATGCAAAACATTTCTGACAAAAGTTCACAACCAAGCATGAAAAAGAAACCTCTCATAACACTAGAAAAGAAATCTCATCAGTCTTTTAGTGAGCATATACAAAACCCAATAGTTAATGTCATACTTGAGGTGAATAGTGAATGCTTCTGAGTTCTGGAACTAGAAGTCCACGCCACATCTTTGTAACAATGTATTGGAGATGTTAGCTAGTACAGCAATGTATGAATATTAAAAAGACAAAGTGAAAAAGAAGCAAAGTTGTCTTTCTTGAGGATGACATGATTGTATCTATCCCAAGGGAACTACTCAGAAGACTTACTAGAATTGAAAAATGAATTTAATAAGGTCACAGGAATCAAGGTCCATATACAAACCTTAATTAGATTTCAATTTTTTAACCCTCAAACAATTTTAAAGTGATATTTAAAAGCAATTCAGTAACAATCATAGAAAAAACATGTTACTAAAAAATAAACACATTTAAGACTTGTATTTCCACAATTGTGGAAAGATGGTAAAAATCATATAACACAATTGTAGGTTGGAAAAATTAATATTAGTAAAGTATCTACTCTTCCAATTTGACCTATAGGTTTAGTGCAATCCCAATCAAAGTCATAGTTTTTAAGTACAAATTAATAAGCTGGTTGTAAAATGGATGTGCAAATGCAAAAGATGAAGAACAGTCAAAATAACTTTAGAAAGAACAAATTCGAGAGACTGCTAATACCTAATTTCAAGATACTGTAAAATAACAATAATTAAGACACTGTGTTATTTATATAAATCAATCAATCAATCAATAAATAAATAAATAAATAAAAACAGAATAAAGTCTTGAAAAAGATCCACATGTGAGTGGTCAAATTATTTTCAACAAAGGTGACTGAGAGCATCATGTGCACACACACAGCACATAACGCTGTTGCGCAGCAGGTTGAGCTCCACACTGTGAAGTAGCTGCAGCCACTGCAGCACTAGTTTAATCTCCGGCCAGGGAGGGACCCACATGGCGCAGCAGACCTCTCCTGCCTCCCTAGTGCTCCCTTCAGCAGCGCACTTCAGTAGGTCTGTCTGTTCTGCTCCCCCCTCTGTCGCTGGTGAATCCTCTCACACACACCCCACCTCTGGCCTGTACCCCAGTTCTTGTGTGCATAAATAAAGTCTTTAAACAAAAAAAAAAAGACAGGCAGACAGATAGCTAGACAGATAGGAGAACTTATCATTCATGGAAGTAAACTTCTAGAAGGATGGAGATATCCTGTACCTTGATTGGTTACACGGTGCATTCATTTGTTAAAACTCCTTTGAACTGTACATTGAAAATCTCTGCATGTCATTATATATGTTATACTTGGATTTTCAAAAGGATATTTCTTTAACAAAAAAATACCTTAATGATAGGTGAAAGTAGCAATTCACAACAATATGGCTCCATTTGTGTAAGAATCAAAAGGAAGCAAAGCAAATAATTTCTCACATAACAATCTGCCACAAGAACCCAAGTTGTGGGGAGGGGGGAGGGGTGGTGGTAGTGGGAGGGGGGAGGTGAGAGAAGGAATCACAACTATTTTTCCTCACAAAACTTAAAATTATTCCACATTAAAAAATCTACATACATATAACTTAGTAAAAATAAAGAGCAAAGGGGGTAGGTTTTAAGAGATTATTGTTGACATTCATTTCAAACAGAAAATGATTTCTGATGGGTAAATCTGGCAGAAACTTCAGACCATTCAGCTCAGGAGACTGAGTTTGTTTGCTGCTGGTGGGCTAATTCGGGCCACCGTGTTCCTAGTCAAGATTTAAAGACAGCAGGCCCAACAGCCCATCAAGAGTGACGGGACCCTGGGGAGAAGTGCATTAAATTAGACTACGGGAGCGGAGTTGTGACAGAAACTCGACCTGTACTCCCTAATTACAAAGCCCACTTTCATCAATGACACACGTGTTAAGTCAAATTAAATATTGTCTAATTAACCCGTGTACACCGGCCAGGAACGACGCTGAGGCAGCTTCCGCCGGAAGCTACCGAGCAAGACCTTGAAGCCCAAAGACCCCAGCCGCCATTTTGTTTTCACAAGTCTCTCCTTTCAGGGCTCCTCTTGTAATATTTACAGAAAAAGGCAGTGCTGGTAAACAGTTTCACACAATGAGGTGTGAGAGTTGATAGGGTCCTATTCAGACTCTGAAGTCCCCTGATGAGCTGCCAAAAGTTGTTATGAATGGCGGGCTGACAGGGTGATGACTGATAAAGGGAAAACAAACAGCTCGGGTAATTCATGAAAACACACCCCCAAGACAGCTCCCAGTGGCGAGTGACAGTTCAGATAATGGAATTTTGGAAGCTTTTTTCTTAAGGGGTCCTCTCTAGACGATTCTTCTGTTAATAGAATCTCTCTTCTTGTAGCTGCATCTTCCACTGTTTTCCATGGAAAAATGTTTACGGTGATCGTTGGCAGAGACGCGCTGGCCTTGGACTTCCACACAGCAGTCAGTTTTTCATAGGATTTCCTCTTCCCAGAGCAGGATGGCTTTTCCCTAAGACCAGTGTCTGCCACTTATGGAAATAATATATCTTATTTCCATTTCTATTACTAGAAACATTTGAGACATTCTTCCCTCGTTTCTTTCATTTATAAACCATTTACTGCAAAACTTTGATTAGAAAATAAATATGGGTTTACACACTCAACTGCTAATACTTTAAGGGAGGCCAATTTCAATGTGGTTCAAGTCAATTTCCAATTCACATAGCCAATTTGGGGTTCATTTTCTTAAATCAGGCGTGACCAAGCAAGAAAGTATCAATTTGTCAATGATTTTGCCTTTGTGCCAATGGTTTCCCATAAATACACTGTGGTTTCTGTAACAATGGCCTATTTCTCAATTAACGTTCTAGAAAGCAGAAATGCAAGAATATATTATGAAGCATGAGCATATGCACCTGTAAATACTATCAGGTCATGGGCCCAGGTAAAAGAAGAAAGGAAAAAGGAAGCAGGAAGAAGCAGGCATCTGGGAGAAATGTGGATTTTAGGGCTGTGGAGTGGGGACTGCACCAGCACCTTCTTAGAAATGCGCTCTCAGTCCCAGCCTGGCCTCCCACCTCATCAGAATTTGCATTCTAACAAGATCCCCAGGTGACCCATATGCATGTCAGGTTTAAGAGGCTCTGTAATATAGGTAAACGCAGGCCCTCCCTAGTGGCGCAGTGGGTTAAGCAACACACTATGAAGCAATCTTCAGCCACTGAGTACGAGTTCGATTCCTGCCTCCGGCCAGGGAGGGGACCCACATGGCACAGCAGACCTCTCCTGCCTTGCCCGCTGCTCCCCTCAGCAATGTCTTTCAGTCCATCTGCCTGTTCTGCTCTCGCTCTGGTGAATCCTCTCACCTCCCTGGACTCTGGCCTGTACCCCAGCTCTTATATGCATAAGTAAATAAATCTTTTAAAAAAAGTATAGACGAATGCGTTTTCCTTGATAATTTAAGTTTGACAGCTGTAAAATTTACAAGTATGATTGATCCATGTTCTAGAAAAAGTCTAAAATTCTATCATGAGTTATTTAAAGCAACCTCAAAGTAATTTCATTTTGGTCAAATGCCTTCTTTTCCTATCCTCCCCTGCAGAGCTCAGCGTCCCACAGTTCCCCAAGCCTTCTAGGGAGACTCATCCCCCACACCCTGCTTTCCATTTACCCTAAACAATCACAGACCCATCCATCCTGGGTTTTATTTTATTTTTAAGATTTATTTATTTATGCATACAAGAACTGGGGTACAGGCCAGAGATGGGGGGGTGAGAGAGGATTCACAAGAGACAGAGTGGGGAGCAGAACAGGCAGATCCACTGAAGTACACTGCTGAGGGGAAGAGCAGGGAGACAGGAGAGGTCTGCTGCACCATGGGGTCAGCTCCCTGGCTGAGGATCGAACTTGTGCTGCATTGGTTGTGGATGCTTCATAGTGCAGTGCTTAACCCCTTGTGCCACCAGGGATGCCCCCAACTTGGATTTTAAACATTCGTGTATATAGTGAATCAGATATGTTTAAGACAATAATACATTTTTAAAACTCTTGTGTTGATGCAACATCAGTTATATGGTTACTACACTTTGGGGCAAAATGAAAGCATGAGAAAGACCTAGGTCACCGAGGCAGCCTTCACCACTTGCCAACGTCAGCAAAAGCCCACTATTGCTCGTGATTTGGGGGTTGCTAGTTTTTATAGGTCTTCTTTAGACTTGAAAGGGCTCTTGAGATCTAGTGCAACTCTCCACAATTTTTCCGGCTATTGATTAAATACCAAAACAGCTATGAAACAATGTTTCTTATCATGTGGGCATAAAGGAAAATGTCCCATAATACTGTGCATATGCAGAAATAGACACTCTCTTCCACTGTGAGAAGGTATTATTGGGTGCTTTAGAAAGGTAATTGTTAATAACTAGCAAAACTGTGAATGCCCAAGCCCTCCATTCTAACAGCTTCACTACTGGGAACTTAATGAAGGAAAAAGTACCTTAAACTAGTTGGGTAGGGACACACAGGGCAGTGTCGGTTGCAATACTGGGGGTCTAGAAAGCAATCTCAAGGAGACTCACACCGGAAGGCTGGGTGGGCTCCCCGGGCAGTGCCACCCAACAAAGGAAGACACAGACCCCATACAGTGAAGCTGCTATGTGCTGACCCAGAGTGGTGTTATAGAGAAAAGCGAGGAACAAAGCAGAATGTACAACTTGATCCTTTCCGATTAAATAAAACAACATATATACTGATATATATTCATATTTCATATTTTTACCCCAGAAAATATAAGTCAGCTAATGGTGTTTAACTTTGGGATAAGGGTGAGAAAGTCTTTTAACTTAAATAACATGTTTATCTTTTGAACCTTCTAGAAGTGTATTTGTGTCTGTGTGTAGCAATACCGTGGCATTGGTATTATAAGCCATTTTGTTTCATTCCCAGATGGACAAGTACTGGGGAAAATCCTCTGATGTCAAAACATCTCCATGAGCTCATCTTCATCATCGAATGTCTACAGACAAGCAGATCCTCCACCACAAGCAACTAGACTTGCCAAAGAACTGTTGTTTCTCTGCAGCAATGGTGACATGTGTGGAGGTCACGGAAAACTGACAATGTGGTAAAAGTATGAGCAGAAAACTTATCTGCACACAGAATTCTAAGTCTGCTCCAGTGTTTTACAGAACCCCTGAGACCCAGCCATATGTGGTGTGGGTTTAGGGAGGTCCTGAGTTTAGCGATTAGGGTCCAAGAGAATCTCAAGGTAAGAATGACCCCAACTTTGTGATTTTACACACAGCTCTTTACTGAATTAACTGGGCTGGAAGACACTGGCCAGGAGCTGATAGACCCTTCCTGACTGTCCCGAGCCCAGTCCCGCTGAGTCGGGGTCTGCTTCGGTAATTTTATGGCCTTCCACGCACATCTCTATAAAGTGTAGTGTCTGCTGTCTGTGAATAACTGTTCGCTCGCTTGGTTCACCGTCAAGACGCTGTGCTCCTGGCGGAGCAGCTGGTGTTCCTGGTCTTCTCTCGCCACCTGGAAACATTAAAAGTGACCAGTGAATGAATGAAGACATTTATGAACATCCAGTATAAATCGCCAGGTCTTTGTGAATAACAAACACCATATAAACCTGGCTTTATCCTCTGGGCCCCTCACGTGACTGAGGCCCTACAGGGATTACAATCTCCAAAGCCCAGGCCCACGTGGACCTTCAAAGGTGATTTCCCTGATTCAGGCCACTATCTCCTCCCTTCACCCCACTCAGCTCCCTGGGGAATTCCCTCGTCACAAGATGGATCCTTGTGTGTGGGTGGCTCAAGCCGAACCATCTACATTTTGGAAAAAGCAGAGCACGCCATCTGGCAAGTTCCACCAATACTTCACCTGAACAGCAAGCTCTTCTTTCCTATGATGATGGTGTCTCTCTTTTTTACTGTCTCTTTTTTTCACCCCCTAGTTCATTTCATTGTCATAGATCTGGCTACCACATGATAAAGTTGTCCTTAGTTCCGTTTGTAATTGTTCAATTTATAATTGGAGGGTCAGATGATAAATTTGTGAATAGGATATGACTGCTCTTTAACTCCTGCAGTGAAAGGAGCTGCAGACTATAATAGAGACAACTCTACAACATTATCCTACAAAGTCTGGATTCTGGTTTCCTGGCCACTGTCTCCAGGTCATCTTACGCTCCAGGCCTTTAATGGGGGGTGCCCGCTCACCCCACCATCTCGTGAGTTTCTTCCCTTGCACTGATGGAGGCACAGTACCTCTCCTGACAGAGTCGCCAGGTTAAGAACGACCTTCTAGAAGCTGATACTGTTAGAAACTTACTATCTACCATCTCCCACCTTGCATTTTTTTCAGTGACCAAAATGAAATAGGATTGAAATACAAACTCCTTTATATTAATTTTATATCTTCTTTTAAGATCTTTACTAATGACAAGAGTTTTTAAGAGTTCTCCATGTTCGGCCTTCTTCCAAGAATAATTGGTGATAAGAAAATACAGATTCTGCATTGAGTTCTTGTCAAAATAATTTATCTAAGTTAAGCCATTTATTTCAATTGTTTTCTCTTAAAAAAAAGGTAATATTGAGGGGCCTCTCTGATGGCACAAGAGGTTAAGCTGTAGCACTGTGAGGTTATCCACAGCCCCTGGAGCATGAGTTCGGTCCCCGGCCAGGGGACTGACCCCCATGGCGCAGCAGACCTCTCCTGCCTCGACCGCTGTTCCCCTCAGCAGTGTGTTTCAGTCAATCTGCCTGTTCTACAACCTACTCTATCTCTGGTGAATCATCTCACCCCACACCTCTGGCCTGTACCTCAGCTCTTGTGTGCATACAAGTTGCGGGAGGGGAGAAGATTCACCAGAAACAGAGTGGGGAACAGAATAGGCAGATTAACCAAAATCTGCCCACTGAGGGGAGCAGTGGGCAAGGCAGGAGAGGTCTGCTGCGCCATGTGGGTCTCCTCCCTGGCCAGGGATTGAGCTCATGCTGTTGTGCTGCAGATGCTTCACAGGGCAGAGCTCAACCTGCTGCGCCATCAGGGAGGTACAAAAACAATCATATTTCAAGCAATGATAACACATAGATCCAAATCACTGGCATGCAAAAAACATTTTCGAGTATTAAAATAGAATATTCTGTCACCTTCTGAACATGCAACTCAGAATAACGATGATCACATATAACACGTACTAATGTGTACCCAGCACCTGCCATGAACAGACATCGCCATGAGAACTTACATTGATTCTCGCATCCTCCTTGCAACAGCCCTCTAAGGTCAGTGCTAATATACCCATTTCACAGACAAGAAAAACAAGGCAGGGAGCTGAGGGTCCCGTGGCTGATGAGTGATAAATGTTGCAAGAACAAGCTTGCTGCAAACATCTCCTTGAAAAGAATCCAGAAATTTCTATGGGCCTTATTAAACCCACTCCGTGAACTGTATTATAGCTTGGAAGTACACAGCTGGATTAAAAGCACAGAGCACACAAGTATGCACTGGGCTTGCTCCACAAGGTCGCCAGGCACACAGCTCAGCAGGTAATCCCAGGGCCCATCTCCCTCAGCAGAGTGGGTGGTGCTGATGTGGGGGAGCCCCCTTCCCTCTGTGACCCCACAGGGCAGACCCTTCCTAATAATTAACAATTAGCATTTGCATCTTAAAGTGCCAAGTCCAGGTGCCCAAAGAGAGGTGTTAAGAAGTCTAAGAATCTGGCTTGAAGCCCCAAATGGGCCAATTAGCTTCACACCGAGAAATCTCCACCTCAGCAGCAATCACAGGCCTCCCCATGGGCTAAAAGGGGGAGAGAGACAGACACATACAGGACAGACAGGCTGACACAGGCTAAGCTCAGGAGCACCATAAAAAAGCTGGAGGCCCCCCAACCCCACTCCAAATTATCACAACCAAGTTGTAATGTTCCGAGTCATTTATTGTAAAGGTGGTACCTAACGTGGCTGTCATAGCTCCTTACACACCTGTGCACCCTGGTGTGCAGGAAGTATCTGCTGATGGGCTACATTTTAAAATAAAAATCAGTGACTTACCTGTGGAATATAGAGAAACCGAAAAAAGAGTTAAAGACAAACATTATTAGGACCTTGAAAGCTGAACTTAGAACTGAGACATTTTGAGGAGGAAGGGGAGGAGGAGCAGGAGGAGAGGAGGGATGAGGAGGAAGTAAAGAGCACAAAGGGCTGTGGGGGAGGGCTGTGGGGGAGGGCTGTGGGGGAGGGCTGTGGGTGCTTTGGAAGTGCTAAAATGACCTAAGGGGAAAAAAATCTCACTCTGTCAAAGTAGTAACTGGGATGTAAAACAATGGTACTTCAGGGGCTTTCCTGGTGGCACAAGGGGTTAAGTCTCCGCACCATCAAGCTATCCACAGCCACTGCAGCCTGAGTTCGAGCCCCGGCCAGGGAGGGGACCCACAGGGCGCAGCAGACCTCTCCTGCCTCCCCGCTGCTCCCCTCAGCAGTGTGTTTCAGTAGATCCGCCTGTTCTACTCCCTACTCGGTCTCTGGTGAGTCCTCTCACACTCAACCCGGTACCCCTGGCATACAGCCCAGTTCGTCTATGCAAAAATAAAGTTTTAAAATGGTTTACAAAACCCACAAAAATCAGGATTCCCAGGATTTTATCAGAAACCCCTCAAATTCCTCCACCCTTCCATCCTGCCTGGCTCCGTTACCTGGAAGCATGAAGCTGGAAAATGAATTCAGGCCAGCAGAAGTGGGACCCCCTCCCTCACTTCCTTTCCTCTGGACCCGGTGGAAAGCTTTTTGAAGTCAGAAGCAGCTCCATGGGAGGCAAGGGCCGGGTCTGACCGCCAGGAAGAGAGGTGTCCAGCGACTTCACACCGGGCCACATGTGGCACTGCGAAACAGCACCAGGATGTGAAATGTATCCCTGCCAGGGCACCCCCCTTGCCCTCAAATCTTCTCCAACCTGAGAACTTTGGGAGTCCATGAACTTGGGGGGAAGGGGGAGGAGGGGGGAGAAAGAGCTTGTGATTTCAGCCCTAAACTTGTAGGATGTTGAAACCTCGTCCTGCTGTTTTTCTCCGCGTGGTCCCAAATCTGCCTCTAGGGCTGAGAGTGTAACACAGTGGCACGGTGGGAAGCTGACTGCACTACGAGTTAACTCTAACTCAGAAGGTGAGTCACGTCGGCGTCTGTCCTCAAAGTATCTTTCTGGGGGAAGCATTGACTATACTTACTCAAGTTACCGGAGAAGAGGTTCCTTTACATTGTGGTCAAAGGGCTGTGTGCATTTGCCAGAAATGATCTGGCGCTGGCTTCTCTTTCCCTGGGCAAGCTGTGCATTCTAGTCCAAATACAAAATTGCAGCACTCACTCTGCAAAGGATCAGAAGCTGGAAACTTCAGGCTTACGTTTTCGCCTCAGTGGCAAAGGCAATGGACCAAATAGATGTCCTCTGTGATCATTCCTTCCTCTGAGTGTCTTTTCTTCCTCAGTGATGTTTTCTTCCAGAATCACTGTAGCCAGTGATTCTGAGATGCTGCAAGGTTAGAGAGGAAACAGCAGAATGACAATTCCAGCAGAAGCTTTGGCATCAAACACCTGCATCCAAGTTCTAGTTCTCTCATCCCCGACGTGCGTGAACTTGTGTAAGCAACTAATTTTCTCTGAGCCTCAGTGTCCTCACTTGCAAAAATAGGAATACTAGGAATGATCTACCCTTCCTGAGAATTGAACGAGATCGCCTGTGTTCCAGATAGCATGGAGGCACGTAATAAATGCTCAATAAATGTGTTTTTCATCATTAACATACAATTCAACTTCCAACCCCAGGGACTCTCATCTACAAACTTCCCTACAAAGGGAACAGAGTTATCACAGCTGGAACACAGATGTGGGGCAAGTGGGGAGCAGATGGCACTTCCTCTCTATGTGATCCTGGCAGCCCTGGGTTTGGCACATTGCAAAGTAACACAGGCATCTGGTGACAGCTTCCTCCAGGCCAGGCAGACGGAAAAGCATCACACTTCTTCCAGTCTAGAACAATCTAGTCCTGCTTTGGCTAAAACCACTTATTCATTCAACAAACATCAAACAGGTGCCAGAATTTGAGGAAAGCGTGATAAAAGACACAACCTGCACAGAGAAGAGATGGGCATTCCAGAGGGGCTCTCTGAGAAGCGGTAAGCTGAGACCTGGAGAGACAAAAGTTCCGGCAGTGACAACATAAGCACTAGAGATTGCGAAGGGAGCTGGGAGAAACAGGAAAAGGAAGCCATCAACAACAAAGCCTCTTGAGCTGGCATGCAAGGTATTCATGATGAAGGATGCCCTCTTCTAGAAGCTTCCAGAGAGCATTATGTTGCCTATCCACATGGCTCGGAGACCACAAGCAACTTCTGGAACCTTCCAGCTATTTACTAGTTTAAGTAAGGTACTCTATAATGAAACTAGAGTAGATCAGACCCAAATTATAGCAAGTCTCAGAAGTGTTCACAACTGAAAAATTACCACCAGAGAATCTGTCGCATCAGCTTAGAAAACAGTACAAGGGGCCTCCCTGGTGGCACAAGGGGTTAAGCACCGCACAATGAAGCATCCTCAGCCACTGCAGCATGAGTTCGATCCCCGGCCAGGGAGGGACCCACAGGGCGCAGCAGACCTCTCCTGCCTCCCCGCTGCTGCCCTCAGCAGTGTGTTTCAGTCCATCTGCCTGTTCTGCTCCCCACTCTGTCTCTGGTGAACCCTCTCACTCCCCACACCTCTAGCCTGTACCCCAGCTCTTATGTGCATAAATAAATAAATCTTCTAAAAAAAGAAAACAACACAGGGTTGGTGATGGGGAAAATGGGTGGATTCCATGTGCTTTTTATTTGCTTTGTCCCTACCTGCACCTTTTGTAGGGGTTAAAGCTCTTACTAGGGACAGACTTTTGGGTCACACGCTACTCACAGGCAGTTACAAAACACAGTGCACTGGTCGCTTTTACTTGGGATGGCTGAAGAACAAAGAGAGATGATGACCAAGCTAGTCTCTCTTCCCTGATCACTCTCACCCTTCATTCCCCTGAGCCTCCTGTGGTCTGTCCTCCCAGCGAGCATTAATTGAGCACTTGTTTATTGCATATACAGCTCTGTGGGAACAGCACTCTTCAAAGACGTGGAACTTGCTCCTGCGGCACTTGCAAACTAGCGAAGGGGCAGGAAGTACACATTAATCATCCCTGCGACCGGCCCTGGACGGCAGGTCAGCCGCAGGCCAGAAAGATCGTGACCGCCCCGGAGGGGCCCCGGGGAGGCTGGGAGCTCCTTCCGACTGCAGCCGTGCAGGTCAGCTCCACCCTCCGTGCGTTCTCTCCCTCTCCACTCCCAAGTGAAGGCCAGGAGAGCACAACTGTGGCTGTCAAGAGGAATGACGTCAAGTTTGCCTGTGGCGTGACCTGCCGCCATCTTGGGGGCGAAG
This sequence comes from Galemys pyrenaicus, assembly GCA_019455555.1. NCBI lineage: Eukaryota > Metazoa > Chordata > Mammalia > Eulipotyphla > Talpidae > Galemys > Galemys pyrenaicus. The sequence continues at coordinate 4,453,600 of JAGFMF010012032.1, forward strand.
CTGAGGGGCGCTGGAGGGTTGCAGATTCACACCCACGGATTCACAGCCACGCTGTGTGTTCTCAACTCGGGGGACAGGCGTTTTCTCTGCGTCCCAGCGCGGCCCTGGCTTCCTGAGGTCCGCTAGGGCCTTAGGTCAGTGGCGCCAACTCAGACTCTCTGTCAGGATTTCACTCTGATTGGGTTTTCTTTGAAGGAGTCCTCTTTCCTCTGGAAGAACATCCTCGTGCACCCCCAAACCACTTCGTCTAAGATGCTTCGGCCCTAAGAATGTCGGGCCCTGGTTCTAATCCATCTTGTTCTCTTCTGCTTAACTTTAGTTCTAGAAACATCTCACATCCATGACCGTTAAACCAGCTCCTGATCGTCAAACACCTCTGAAGTAGATTTCTTTGCTCGTGTTCATGTGTTCTGTTTCTTCTCTTACAGGACCTAGGCGGTTTTACTTAAGTCCCTGACTGGATCTAGATTCTTCTAATATCTAGAATTCTTTGGATTCACTGACCTCAGTCTTGTAGCTTATCCTCACAGGCGTCCTTAAGTTATTGTCTTAAAAATTGTCGTTCACTTTACTGGTAGAAATAAACGGTAACAACCCACCCTCCATATATAAAGGCAATGGGCAATCCTCAAATTTTAAAAAGACTCCCTGTTTTCGAGATGCCTTATATGGTGGCACTGACAAAGAAAGAGACTCCTTGCTAAAGGCGCCAGGAAAGAGGGGCCTCAAGGTGTGAAGCCACTTAGCTAGCCGTGGACAGCATAAGGCCTACCTGTGAACTTCTGTTTTAAATTAGAGGATGAGGGGCCTCCCTAGTGGCACAGGGGTTAAGGCGCAGCACTGTGAAGCATCCTCAGCCACTGCAGTATGAGTTCGATCCCCGGCCAGGGAGGGGACCCACGTGCTGCAGCAGACCTCTCCTGCTGGAGACACACAAGGTCAGGTTTGTATGTGCACGTGTCTAATGTGCACAGGAAATGGCATGTTTGATATGTGATCAAAATGTGAGTAAATGTGGGCCTCCCTGGTGGCGCAGCGGGTTGAGCGCCGCATTGTGAAGCATCCGCCGCACTGCAGCATGAGTTCGATCCCCGGCCAGGGAGGGGACCCCCCCCATGGCACAGCAGACCTCTCCTGCCTCTCCCGCTGTTCCCCTCAGCAGTGTGTTTCAGTCCATCTGCCTGTTCTGCTCCCCGCTATGTCTCTGGTGAATCCTCTCACCTCCCACGACTCTGGCCTGTACCCCAGCTCCTGTGTGTATAAATAAATCTTTAAAAAATATATTTAAAAAAAGAAATGTGAGTAAAGTTGACCGCCGGGGAGGTAAGCAGATCAGAGGAGAGAGTGAAAGAGAGTTTATGAAATAACTGCTTTTTTCTTTTCTCCTAAAGTTAGTCTGTATTATTCTTAAAAATAAATAAATAAGAAATCACCAGGGTAAGCAAAAGAAAATTATGAAATTTGTCCTGCAGCTTCTTTTTCCAAGAAAACATGGGGTGATTGGCCAAGGCATTATTGTAGTTAGGCTTCAAAGAATGGCAGTCTAGCTATGGTTTTTCAAAAACTCTGAACGTGGGCTGAATGTCAAAGCCATAGTTTTTCAACGACAGAGTCTATAATAAATAGTCTCCATTAATTGTTTCCGTAGTCCGTAATATGTAAGTTGTACATGCTCAGGAAAACAACATTTGTAGAATTCAAACCGTGGGCCTTCAGCATTGCTGAGATGACATCAACGAATGAAAATAAGGCCAATCCCCGCCAGTTGTCTGTATCAGTCTGATTCCTTCTGAAAAGGAGAAATGAAGTCAAATGCCCTTTAATACTATTTATTAGTGCAGTAATATAATACATTCTGACAAGTCGAACGCTTGTGCCAGGCTGCTGTTAAAGTCTCTATAGCGCCTGTTTAGAATGAAAACAGGAGTGAGAGACAGCTCTATAACTAGGGTTTAAGAGCAACCCAGCCATCAACTGTATCCTAACCAAGTACTGTTATCCAGTTAATTTACAGAGGGTCTCCCTCAGGTCCCTGGCCGTCCACCACCATAGCTCATTAAACCCACTCTGCAACTTTTCTCATTGTAACACTGAGAGCATTTATGCCTAAGATGTAATTAAACTTAAAACAAACAAGATCTTTATTCCCTGACAGTCCTGCTATTTTTAAATTGACAAAGGCATGAACTTATATAGGATTATTTCGAAAGCACTATACATTTCAGCCACTTACGGCAAGACATTTGCCCAACTGTTCATCCTGCGTGCAATTAGCAATCTAAATACTTGGGTAACGGGTTCCTATTGGGAATTAAACTTGCAGATCTCTTACAAACGAGTAATGCGGTAAGACTTGCTGTCCAATGAGGTGTCGTATTGAAATATCCCAGGCCGTTTCACTTGTCACAGCTGTCGTCTTAGCCGCTTGCACTCAGTGTATAGGTTTCATTACGAAAATAGAAATTTGTGTCCTAAGTGCTGTTACATTACTAATGCTAAATATTTAATTCCCTGGGGTTCCAATTATGGTTGAGCGCTGGCAACAGTGATTCTACTTTTTAATAACAACTGTAAAAGCAATTTGAGCATTTTTCAATTAATTAAATACATAGTGAACGAGTAACCTCTTGTCATTTTGCCCTCCAGGACCTGAGCTAATTGGAGCAGAATAAAATGTTTTGAAAATTAACTGATATTCCAGTCCGCACACTGTTACACCATTAAATTACAGTTTGCAAAATGAAGTTTGTCTTCTAAGCGTACACTCGATGGAGCCTGCAGATGTGGGAAAGTACCTGCGTTTTATGTACTTAGCGGAACCTCTAATTAGAGCAGAGTTGAAAGTCGAGTGTAGTTTCTCTAAACACCAGTCAGTAGCAATAATATTTTGCATTGTTCACAGATAAAGGGAACCTCGTTCAGTCAAGGAAAGTTTCCCTGGTTTCATGATGCGCGTTCACGGCTCAGCTTAGCCGTTTCTTGAAGTTTGCCTGTAAGGATTTCCATCACGAATGGTCTCACCAAGTTCAAAAATAAAATTTCAGATTTATTCAAATTATTATAAGTTGCTTTATAAATTATTATAAACATTTAGATACAACTTTTAGATTTATTTAGATGAAGTTTTAGATTGCTTTCGCAAGCAGGAAACCTTACAAGTCAAAGGTCTGGAAAGTCCTTCCCTTTTTAAACACTGATGCAGTTTCTCCTTCTCCCATAGAACAATGCTATAAGTAAGCACTAAATTGGTTTTTCAGCTTTCAAAGTCTGGTGAGGATGAATCATAAAAGCAGATGCCCGTTTTAGCCACATTTAAAGATGAACCTTTTTCTGAAGTGCAATGAAATCTGATTAAAGAAACCCTCTCCTTGCAGAAAACCATCCCTGACAGGTGTTCTTGCAGCGCGGGCTCTTGATTGGCCGTAATGTAAAATCCACGCTCGGGAAGGGAATGCCTTTCAGGCAGCTGTCTCCCTAACAGAGATGATCCCCTAAACAGGTTTCACTGAATTAGGGATCTCCGCAAATGCATTATGCCTCATGGAATAAGACACAGAATGTGAAATTAATCACTCTGGGAGAGAGAGAAAAAATAATAGGGAAAAATTATTCATTCCCATGCCTGTGGTAAGGTTGAAATCTTTGCTATTTCTAAGATTTTAGTAACAAGTTTGGGAAATGAATTTAATTCTAGGACAAACTTGATACTACTGGTCTATTAATATAAATAGATCAGTCTAAAGTTCTGATGCTTAAAAAAATAAACTGGACAGTGAGAACATTTTAGATTTGGGGTACTGGGGTCACTTCTCAGGAAGCAATGTCTAACCCTTCAAAAATTACACAGCCAGATATGAAAGTGGAAAGAAAATGTAACTTTAAAATTTAAATTTACAAACATGAAAACAAACTTAAGGTTTGCTTAAATAGTATTCAGGTTTATTTCAGTATTCTATATGGGATGTAACATCATCACAGACCCGAAAACGTCAACTTGATACAGCCTACTGTTAACCATTCTTAAAACAAGAAGTCATAGATTTGCAGATGACATAGTATATCCAGCTATGCAAATTATTTTTGCCGGAGACTTTTTTTCCAGCAGCTATATTTTAAAATCTAAAAGTATGGGCCTCCCTGGTGGCACAGCGGGTTGAGTGCCGCACTGTGAAGCATCCAGGGCCACTGCAGCACGAGTTCGATCCCCGGCCAGGGAGGGGACACACATGGCGCAGCAGACCTCTCCTGCCTCGCCTGCTGCTCCCCTCAGCAGTGTGTTTCAGTGGATCTGCCTATTCTGCTCCCTGCTCTGTCTCTGGTGACTCCTCTCCCTTCCCGCGCCTCTTGCCTGTAACCCAGCTCTTGTGTGCATAAATAAATAAAATCTTAAAAAAAAAAAAAAACTTAAAAAAAACCTGAAACAATAGAAAAGCTCCATGTCCTTTAGTGAGAGCTGAGTTACACAGTGCAAATCTTATCTTACTGGTGACCGTGAGTTACTGCTGGATTTCAAAGAGAGATGATCTCTGTTTTCAAGAGGGAAAGACACGTTCCATTTTCAGAATAAGTTTCCACCACCAACAGTTAACGTTAGTTCTCCGGACTTGGCTATCTTGAAGAACCCACTGCCTGAGGCTTCCAGATGATCGTGGGTTCACCCTGGTTAGATAGTTTTATGGTTAACGTGCTGTGGCGTAAATAAATATAGCTTAGCCTAAACGTCGCCACTGAAAATATGCATGTCATGAAATGACAAAATAGGCCAATAATCAAGCCCAAAGCAAAGAAGCCAAGCACAGAAGTTCAAAACATTAGAATAAACTAAGATAAACCATTCCCTTCAAAATTGACAACATTTCTATTCAAACTGGACTTTCAAAAGGAAAAACTATAAATTCAAAGAGAAATGGTGAGCAGAGGTATAAAACTGCTAACTTATACACTCTGGATGAAATCTAAATAACTACATACCACATTCATGAGAAGAGACTAGAAACTACAGCTAATGCAAGCAGCCGGTCCCTCGATTTTCTATGAGGTTCATACTTTTCAACATAAAGATATTGTAGGTGGGGGCCTCCCCTGTGGCACAGCGGGTTGAGCGCCACACTGTGGGACTTCCACAGCCACTGCAGCGCGAGTTTGATCCCCGGTCAGGGAGGGGACCCACATGGCACAGCAGACCTCTCCTGCTGTGCCCGCTGCTCCCCTCTGCAGTTTGCTTAGTCGATCTGCCTGTTCTGCTCCCCACTACTCTGGTGGATTCTCTCACCCCCGCACCTCTGGCCTGTACCCCAGTGCTTGTGTGCATAAATAAATAAATCTTTAAAAAAAGAGCTATTATAGGTGCTCAAAAAGTTATTGACTTGCAATATAATTTATGAGTGGCCCAGATGTCATATAAATAAGATGACAGAAATCTGGGGCATCATCAGCCTTTCTGGGTTTGCTGACAGCCAAGACATAAAGGGAAGAGAAAGAGAGGAGGCTGACATCTAAAAGGAAACTGACGACTATAAAGCCCACGCCCCTCAGAGCACTTCTCGTGGCCAAAGTTCCCGGCTGAACAACGTCCCTTTCTGGTTAGTTCTCTGAGTAGGAGACTGGCTAATCTGAAGACACCCGAAAGAAGGTGTGGAGATGAGGACAAAATCGGGGTGCTCCTCTCACAGCTGCCCTGGCACTAGCAGTTAATGTTAGTTCGCCGAACTTGGCTATCTTGAAGAACCCAGGTGGCCCCACTCAGCCCCACCAGCAAAGCATGCCCTCACTGCAGCTTTGGGGAAACAGATGTCAGGGTGACCTTCACTGAGACCTCCACGGAGTCCTTGGGGGCAGGAGGTGGCAAAGTATACATAGTGTCAGCTGGCCTCCCTCCCCCCATCCTGGTGTTGGTTTTAGTCACTTCATCATTTCCCATTTAATTTACAGGACTGGATATGGACACGACACAGGGTAGATGGTCACACATGCAGGCGCACGTGCCTTCAATATCTCCTGGCTCCGTTTACGCCTTGCTGTCTGCCTACCTCTCTATTAGCTCAGAGATATCAGCAAGCTTTGCAATTTTTCCTATAGGTGGAAAATTCTGGATAGCACTTCCAGACCACGGACACGGGACCCTCTAGATCCGCAGCCTTCCCCCAGGTTCTGAAAGGCTAAGCTCTCCTCTCCAAAGTCCACACAGCCGGCCAAGATGCAGCCACGCCTTGCTCACGCCACAACAGTGCTGTGTGGTAAGGCTGGGGTCCCCAGAGTTTCACAGTAAGGACGTGTCTGCCTCCTGAAGACCTGGGCTAAGGGTTAACGTCCCAAAGCCTCACACAGCACCTGCTGGAGACGTGGTACCCTTCGGCGCCAGACTGGCAAGAAGGAACAGAATACTCACTGTTTCAGCAGTTTTGCAGGAAAAAATCTGAGACTTTAGAAACTGAAGGTAAACTTCGCGAAGCCTCTGCAAGACTGTCAGCAGGGCTGAAGAAGGAGGCATAGGCTCTCTCTCCTTTGCCCCGCTTCGAGTGGGCTATATCCAGCCTGCGCCTGTTTCTGTCCATGTCACCAGCAGCCCCTGGGACAGTGTCCTTGTCGGCGGCCGCTTAGAGGCTGATGACAAGACACTGGCCCACAGGCCTGAAATAGTCACTGTCGGCCTCTTTGGAGGAAAAGTCTGCCAAGTCCTGCTTTGGGGGGGTCTCTGTCTCTGAGGAGGATAGGAACCCCAGGAAAGCTGCCTCTCTCCCCAGGAAGCTACTTCCCCCACGTGAGTGAGCTCTCACCTGCTTCCTCCAGCCCCGAGATGTCCAGATGCCCAGCCCAGAGTCATGGAGAGCAGGTCTGACCGGATGGCTGAAACGCGAGCCCTGTGCCCAGCGAGGCCCAGTGAAGACACAGCACGGTCTCCGCTCCCTTCCCAGCCCCACCCTCGCGCAGCTCTGATGGAGCACCAGCACTCTGGCCTGCGCCCCGGACATCAAGGATGGATGGAGGATCCTCAACGAGGAGGGGAGCAAAGGGTGGTGGGACCTGACCAAAAGAGAGCCAGAGGAGGGAGGGCCTTCCAAGCAGAAGAGGTGGCGGAGGCGAGGCATGGGGGTGGCTGTGCCCGCTGCAGCACCCCCAGACCTCCACACCAGGTCGGAGGAGTCCTGGAGCAGAGGGAGGGTGACCTTGACGAGGACACTGAGAACCTAAAGAGGGTTCAGCAGGAGGGTGTGCAAAGGATCCAAGCAACGATGTGACACAATCAGGTCTCCATTGTAGGAGGGTCACTCAGGCGGCAGGGAGGAGGGGGATGGGATGTGGGGTGCTCACACCTAGACTACCACACCTCCCACCCTCCATTCAAGGAAAACTCCTCATCTTCCTTCCCTGCACGTCCGTCCGGGGAGATCTACCTTCCTCCTGGGTGCACAGAACATCTCCTGGGCAGCTGCAAGCATGACGGTTTCCACCCCACGTCATTTGCAAGCCACAATGGAATTAAACGAGAATGCTGCCTTCCCCACTTATGGAAGACTAGCTCTCCTTCATCGAGGGGGCAGGAGACCCACTGCCCTGAAAAACGAAGGAGTGGTGAGGACCAGCACACGGGATCAAATAGTTTCATCTGGTTTTACAATTAAGAGTCCATTAATTCAGGGGCCTTACTGGTGGCACAGGGGGTTAAGCACCACATTATAAAGCATCTACAGCCACTGCAGCACAAGTTCGATCCCCGGCCAGGGAGGGGACACACAGGACGCAGCAGACCTCTCCTGTCTCCCTGCTGTTCCCCCCAGCAGTGTATTTCAGTAGATCTGCCTGTTCTGTTCCCCACTCTGTCTCTGGTGAATCCTCTCATCCTCACACCTCAGCCCTGTACCCCAGCTCTTATATACATAAATTTTTTTTAAAAAAGAGTCTATTAATTCAGTTTCTCTGTGAACAGCAAGGGTCTCAAAGCCAAAATCTCAAAGTACCAATTTCCAGCTTCCATGTGGCTCTAAAACCTCTGTATGCACTCTCAGTTTTTTGTCTTTTTTTTTTTTTGGTCTTCACCCTTTAGAACAAACGCAAGTCGCAACTCTTTATTTCTTATCCACTCAGAACAGCCAGGAGCTACTGCACAGATCTGTCCCAGCCCCTGCTTTGAGGAATGCTTCCTCCAGTCTCTTCTCACCGGGCTGTAAGTCAAAGTGGCACAGAACCCTTTCTTCTTTATCCCCCTGTGAACACGGCAGTTCATTATTCCAGGCTTTGAGTATCAAACACTGTCCTCAAGATGCATGTCACTGATGTTAAATAGGCACAGATAGGAGTATCATACAACACTAGCTTCAGCCCCGACTTGTAACTCACCAACTAGACGAGGAGCCGTGTGGCATCTGCTCTCTGGCCAAGGCTGCCCAGAACCCAGCACCAGTACCCAGACCCAGTAGGACGAGTAAGTGCTGCTGCAGTCAACGTTTGTGGTGGCAAGATCCAAACAACACCACATACTGGCCAGCGCGTACACAGCAACCCAGACTCAAGCTCCTGGAGACGAAAATATTCTTAGGTGTGTGTTTTCTTAGAGATATTTGGTTTCTGAAGATCTTCAAGTCCTTGAAAATAGTATACTGGCTTCATGGAGATGCTTAGGGACAACTAAGCTGGGAACAAGCCCTTCCTTTACGTTTGAACTACACCTTTTCCAAAACAATGCCTGCTAATATGGCACAGTTTATCTCAGATTTCCTTGTCCCATGACCATAGCTGCACTGTACAACAATAAATATCTAATCACGAAAAAACTCATTTTGCAAGAAATTTTCCCTTTAAGAGGAAAACCCCTGCACCCTCTGAAAGATTAGATTCCTCACATGCTTCTAGACTGGACACTCCAAACCCTTTGATAGTCTCCTGGCACCCCAAAGTTGAGGGTCCACACTGACCCTGTCTCCCCCACTCCTACCTCCCCCCTTCCTCGCCCCCGAGACCTGCTTCTCCTGGATTCCTTGTCTCAAAATACCGCCGCCGCAGCCTTGACATGTACTTGACCCTCCTCTATAGCTGGATGCCAAATCCTTGGATTTCCAGCATCTTCGTCTATCCCGTCGATCAGTGGGTTCTCCCACTGTCCACCCTTGTAGCTCAGGCTGTTTACTCTCACCTGGACAATTGTAAAAATCACCCATCAGTCTAGCTGAGCCCCCATGCACTTCCGATTCCAGCACCAAAAGTGGTCTCTCTAAAGCAGAGACCTAATGAAGCGATGCAAAATGGAGACCAAGCTCCCCTCTGAGGCAGGAATGAAGCTTCCACAGCCTGAACCCTGAAGACCCTCATCTCTTTTTCTTGTCTCAACATAACCCCCTTCTGCTCCTCTCCCTCTACTCGGGACACCCAGACGTGCTCCCCCATCTTTGCTCCTACTGTCTGGAGCCCTCTTCCTTCTGGGTTCATCCCAATGACCCTTTCTTCCAGGAAGCCTTCCTTGACCTCACCCAACCAGAAAAGCTTGGTTAGGGCTGTGCCCCTCTGCTCCACAGCACCTGGATGCGCCCCCTTACCGCGCTGTGCTGGAATGCTCTACTTACACCTCCATCTTCATGGACGCTAAGCTCCAAGCTCCACAAGGAAAATCACTGTGTGCTGTTCACCATTTTCTCCCCAGGGCCACACCCAATGCCCATGTGCCTTGTCGAATTTCAAGGAATACGAGGTAGTCATATTTAATTCCCTGGACTTCTCACATTAAAACACAGTAGAGATGCATAAATAGTAATGAATAAATGGAACTGGTTGAAATCCAGCTCTGAGATGTAAGTTTCACTTGTTACTTGTAGCCACATATGGTGCCAAAATATTTGGATAACACATGACAAGTGGTATTTATTTCTGAAGTGTATAGGAAAGAGGATTGCTAAGAATAGGGTGGTGTTGCCAGAACCTGTAAAGTGAATTTCCGGAATTGAGGACAAACATTGTCAAGTTGGCCACATTTGTCTCAAGGTCAAAAGACCCTCATTATCATTTACTAACAGGTCACTCCATCTTCCCAGGCCTCAGTTTCTTCTTTGAGAAAAGAAGTCTTCTCCAGCTTCAAAGGCTTGCAAATGGAAAGGGCCTGCTATTTTTAGGAATTGAGTTGGAAAGATGTTTGGTTTAAGGTGGCTCCTGGACAGATAAAAAAGTTTAGTAATGTGTCTGGCCACCCACACGGTAGCGACACAGTAGCGTATCACGCAGAAAGTTGAGACATGGCAGTCGGGTGGCGGTCATTTAGCAGTAAGTCCTTCTACAAACATTTTGTGGGAAAAATGTATATAAACAATTATAGGCAAAATCATAAAGTGCTTGGCATTTAAAAGAGTATACTGAGAATATAGCACTCACTGCAGAGTCAGGAAGTCTGGTGGAAACCAACCTATCATTTGCAGTATTGGTGAAAAGAAAATTTTTTAACCGTCTAAAATTGCACCGTTTTCTTTTTCTTTTATTTTTTTAACTGTTCCATAGACATTATTATGATGCCACAATACACTCAGAAGTTTTAAGTCACCCATCTAAAATAGCCCTTCCACAAAGCATGATTAATTCTGGCCTCCTCGAAGGCAATGCCATATAGTTGGGAATCATGAAATATGTGTTACTACATGTAAAATCCTGAGTATCTTATTTTTAATGTATTTTACAACCACTTAGAGCAGGTATATAATTTACATAAATCTAAAGGAACGCCAGTAAACCCTTTCATTTCTTTTTTTCCCAAGTTTTCAAATTAAATGGGCCTCTGTCATGTTAGAACTTCCTATTTTAGCTTCTAAACTTGGATGCATACTTAGAAATGGTCTTAGGTCTCTTGCTACCTTGAAAAAAATAATAATGCACTGAAATACCTGTATTTTCTTAGGTTGATAGCCAAATAGCTTCCTAGTAAAGTTATCAATTATCCATATGATCTTACAAAGATAACTTTTTTTAATATGTGACTATGAAGTTTTAATTGGGAGTTCTAAGAACTTTAAATTCCTTTTTTTTTTAAGCCTCAAATATACTAAAACTTTGCAAGTATTATAGTCTTATAGCTTATGCATTTAAGCATAAAATATCTTATTCCTTATCAAATATCAAAGGAGGAAAATACTATTTTTACACACACACATAGACGCAGTCTTCTAATGTGAAAGACACTTGAAAGTGTCTTTTGTTTTAGGAGGAACAATATCTGTTGTTTTTTCTCAAGCCCACATATCTAAGTTCAAATATTACTCTTTAACAAGCAGGCCTCATTTCTGGTGAGATTCCAAAAAAACGCAGGAAGCTGTTAACTGTACTTTTAGGCTGCCACACACCCCTTAGATGCTCCAGGAAATTCTCGTCAGACCAGATTCCACCCCACTTCCAAGGAACGCTCCAGCTCACTTCCCTCTTCCTATCTGATGTCCTCCTTCTTCACATCACATACCTGGTTCCTCAAAAGTCAAACCTGTCATTTGCAGTGAGACCAGCACCGAAGCTTCAGCAATCCTTGTCTGGCTCCAGAATTCTGAAGGTTCTGGGTTTCTAGTGACATACAATCAAGATGATCTTTAGCTCAGTTTCTTTTTGCTTTTCCCCATCCCCTTACCCCCTAATCTAATAACCAAGAGAACCACACTAAGAGGCAGAGTATGTACTGCTACCTCCCCAGGGTGCTAGAACATGGGTGCCTGATGAAGAAAGACTAATGGCATTTAAGGATTCCATGTGTGCATACTGTATCTTTCATCCGGGTCATTTTTAAGAGCAAGGGCCCATTTATATCACTGTGACCACTGTGGGAGATATTTAGAAGCACCAACAGAATGGTGTTCTGTGACCTAGGGCCTCACTCAAAGGAAAGAAGCTAAAAGATCTGTAATATTGACCACTTCAAATGTTCCAGAAAAAGGAGCTACAGCTTCCATCAGTGTTTTCAAGTCTATATACACAGCAGAAAGCCAGAGTCAAACAGCCCTGGAATATCCTTTGGGTGGCTCTCTCCCCATGCCAAGAACACCTGGCTTGGCACACACAGCTGTGTGGCAATTCCTGTGGGGGTAGAACAGAGCCTTTTCTTCCACTGAGCATTTAGGAGTCATTTTAGGAAAGATCCCTGATGTTCTGTATTTCCTTCTTTTCCCTAAGTGCATATGGTTGAATTAAATGCATCATTGAACGCAAATTGCAAAGATGAATTAATTCTGCAAATAAAAACTGCAGTCAAGATGACAGACAAAAGGTAATAGAGTCGGCCCATTCACACACCATCCCAATACATCACTGAATGCCAAATCTCTACTAAAGTGTACCCCCCTCCCAAGCTAACTCCCAAGCTGACAAGTTACCTTCAGCTTGCAACATCTTTCATAGGAATTATTTGCTCCCCACCCCAAAGAGGCAACTATTTTCAAAACCACTTTTCTAAAATTAAGAACAAAATCCAAGTAGTGGAAAAAAAAAAAGTCTTTTGATATCTGGCAGGATGCCATTTAAGATAGTCTGTGTATTTTAAAGTGATAAACAAATCCAGTTAAAGCAAAAACACCATAAAAATGTAGATGTCCTTCTTATCTCCTCTCCTACCCATACAAAATCAATCCTTATCTTAAAAAGAAATACTCTATATAATTATCATACGATCCACAACTGTACTCTTGGGATTTAGTCCACGAAAATGAAAACTTACGTTCACACAAAACCTATACATGAATGTTTATAGCAGTTTTATTTGTAATCGTCAAAACCCAGAAAGAACTCTGGAGTCCCCACTCACGAGCATTAGACAGCTCTGAGACCCATGTACCGCAGCGTGTCAGGTGTGGGGACACCGCTCAGTAGCAAAATGAACCGACTGTTGATACTGAAAGTGGGCGCTCCAGAAAAATCACGCTGAGTAAGAAAAGCCAAAGGTTATTCACGGTGAGACACCATTTATATCGCATCCCTAAAAGACAAAATCAAGGGCCCTCCCTGGTGGCGCAGTGGGTTGCACAACGCACTATGAAGCAAACGCAGCCACAGCAGCGTTCGATCCCTGCCGCTGGCCAGGGAGGGGCCCCACATGGTGCAGCAGACCTCTCCTGCCTCACCCCCTGCTCCCCTCAGCAGTGTGTTTCAGTCCATCTGCCTGTTCTGCTCCCCACTCTGTCTCTGGTGGATCCTCTCACCCCCCATCTCTGGCCTGTACCCCAACTCTTGTATGCACAAATAAATCTTAAACAAACAAAAAAGACAACATCGAGAGGCAGAGAACTGGGGGTTGCCAGAGTTGAGGGGGCTGCAGGAGCCGGTGAGGCCCAGTCAGAGTGAAGGTACGACAGCCACGCACTGGACCACACAAGAGGCTGCTGTTGGGGGGAACTGGGTAAAGGGTGTTGGGGGCTTGGGACAGGGGTGGGGCTCCATTAGTTAGCACAATGCATGTATAGCGATAATTATCTCAAAACAGAAAGTTTAAGAATAAGAAGTCCTCTGGCCTGATAAATTCCCTCAGACACACGGAGACCTGGGTGGAAGAACAGCCCACGGCACTTGACTCCCTGCAAAACCCTGCAGGGGTGAAGGCCGCCTGGGCTGCTGCAGAAGAGTAACTCCCCGCGGGTCCTACAAGTGTCACTGCCAAATGGGTGTCCCAGGCTCCCTCCTGAGGGCATGAGACATCTCCTCGCGGCATGTTCTAGGCCTGCGCGCTGAGGAAACTGCCCTTGGCCTGCAGCTGCCTGGTCAGCCACAGCCAGGAATTCTCCAGGGCCAGGCCCGGCCCTCCACCAGTAACCGCTGACAGAGGTGGGCGCCAGGCTGTACCACAGGAAGCAACTGTTCCAACCCTGAAGCATCCTCTGACAGCTCAGGTGAATCCTTCTTGTCCCAGCTGAGCTAACATTCATTTGAGGAGAAAATGTTCTTTTCTAGAGGGACTAATAAAAAGAATTAAAATACACGTGCAGATGCCTTCCAAGCCTCTTTTTTCCTCCCATAACTATAATAGAGTCGCATTAGAAAGCGATTTTAAACCTACTCGAATGATATCGGATTGCCGTGAGGGAGGAAGGCCGATTTTTTTTTACCCTCTCTTTCAGGTGTGAAAAAGCAATACAATGAAAACGTTTGAGAAAAAGAGTCAACATATAAAGTTCATTTTATTTTTCCAAAGTTTGATCAAAACAGAAAAGGGTGCTACTCTTCAACACCACAGATTTTCAATAAAATTGGTGGTCAAGGAAAGCATAACCTTCTTCGTGACAACTGAGAATTTTAATGGGAAAAAACGCTGCAAGCTATAAATAGGTACATCCAAAACATATTTAAACCACTTGAGCACTTGGTTTTTCCATGTCCTTTGCATCTACATGCACAGGAAATTTCAGACCGATGGCTGAATCTAGAAGAAAAAAAAATCCATTTAGTTGTCATGACCAGTGTCTCTCTCGATCCCTGATATTTACACTTCCTTGACTGCACTTAACTTTGCCCCGCTCGGAAGAAGACACATCACTAATCAATTATGTACACTAATTAAAAACGCTACCTTTAGGAGGCATTTTAATAACTTAGTGACAGGGCTGAGGGTTTCCTCTGTTCCCTTTCAAACATTGTCGATAACATATTAGCCAGGATGCACTGGGCCCTGCAAACACTTAATGCCAATCAACTATCAAATTGCCCCCAAAGTGGTGGCACAATTCTGTACTTGGTTGAGGGTCACATGGAAAATAGAATTATATGCTAATTTGTTCCCATATTAAGTTATCATACGAGGTCAGACCAAGCACAGTGAAATGAATCCTAAGGAAAAAAAGCAAAAAAACTTAAGTAGATTGGTATGTACCATGTCAGAGGCAACTGTTTATCTTGATAGATAAAAATACTGAAAAGATTTTGAAAATGGGTGTCTTTTCTCCTTTCCACAAAACAAACGTTTTAGTCAATGTCTGCTTAATTTAAAATATTTGACATAAGTTGTTTTTTCCTAAAAAAAGAACAAGGGCAGCTTTTTATTTCCCCCAAGGGGAGAACAGGGAATAGTATCCAAGAGAAAAACTTCCCCAGGAAAGAAGTTCGGCATCTGCATATTTATTAAATTTAATTCACACAAATGCTCCACATGTGGCCTGCAAAGTGAGCACAGAGGCGTGCAAACTTAGCAGAGCTCAAAAGGGGCTGCTGACTCTCAATCAGCTATTGTTTTCCCCCAAAATAAACTAAATAACAATGTTGATGTTTTCCTTAGCAGTGAGTTGTCTGAAGAAGGAAAGAACTTTTTTCATTTAAAAAACACAAACACTACCGAGGAAAGTATCTACCTCCAATTTTTTTTTTTTCCTGGAAGGCATAAGACGTTCTATGGATACCACATTAATGAAAAAACCCAAGTCAGTGTTGAAGAATGTTCAGATCACCAATTTCATAGGAGGATTCCTCATATTTATTTCAAAGGCCCTTTTCTAGTAAAAGGGGAGGAATTAAGGGGAGGGGTGATGGAGATGTGAGACCAGGGGCCGGGCTTCTATGAAGCACTTGGTTTATTGCGGGACACAACTCAGCCTGTGACAGAGATCATCCCTCACGCCCTTAGGCAAATTGCTGTGAGATAATTTTTTTTTTGTTCTACTGTCTATCCTTTTCTCCATGAAAAGATATGTTGATATTTTTTCATTGTATTGCAATATTTCCAGTGCTACATAGTGAGAGAATGAGCACCCACACTTGGATTTCCTTCAATCACAACTAATTTTTAATGTTTAAAGGGATCCTATGTATTGCTTTTAATAAGATATTATTACCATTATTTACCATAAAATAGGTCAGGTTCCCAAGAAATATCAGGTTGACATCTTGTTCAAACACTCTGATTTTTCTCCTTTATCTCACTGGCGTTGTTTACCCTATTTCCTCCTTACCAAGTTAGATACCGAGACACTAAGTCAGGCATAAAATCTTCAGGCTCTTTCACAGACTATAACATAAAGCCACATACTTCTCGGCTATCATTTTTGTCGAAGGACCTAACCTATTGGGATCTGAATCCATACACAGTTGGGAATTAGATTTAAAAACTGAGGAAAATCTGACCAAAATGAAAACATGCACTGATTCCTAAAATATCAGGACGTAAGTGAATTAATCTTCACTCTCACTGAAGGCAATGTGATGTCCAGGGACTGGGAATTATTCTACCATAAAATACGGCGCATTAAATGCTAGAATAACCCATTCGAAATGTCTTAAGATAATTATTATGTCATCTACAAATGGCTGTACATATAATAATATTCTAATATCATTATCAGAGGTTCCAATGCAAAATAGGTTGAAACGGCAAAAATATTATTTGGTTAAAGAGAACATGAAGCATATCAGTAGCAAGTCTGTGAATTATTCTATTCTAAAAGTAAGACTCAAAATAAGATTTGCGAAAGAATCGATAAAAGCGAGGGCAAAATATTGGGACCCTCGTTATCACAAAAAACACTATCATTCTTGATGGTTTGCATATAAAACTCCTTATCTCTACTAGCAAGTTGAAAAGAATGAAAAGCTCCTTACAACCAGCGGAAAAAAAAGTCTTCAGCATGCTCCTTGAAAAAGCTCATTTTCACATTACTCAGGCTTCATTATGCTAAATCAATATTCGTTTAGTCACTGGGGTTATTGACATATTTTAAAATAAAAGTATACCCTTCAGCTACTGCACTCATTACAGGTAATTTGTCTTGTCAGAGAGCAGGGAATATTATCCTAGTCTTTCAGGGGCTGACAGCCCATGGAAATACCTCCCCATGGTTACAACTGTAAATAATTTTAAGGTAAAATATTGAAAAATCAATGACTGTTTCCTGCAATCTGTCACAAACAAATCAATCATCATCTGTACTGCCAGAGAGTATGATTTGAAGGAGATGGGAGCAGATGTAATTCTTGGCTGGAATCTCTCATTTCAAAATCACTTCACATAATGGTGTCATCATTTAAACACTTAACAGTCAGTGCAACTGCCACTGTAACATCTAGTTGGACAAAACCACAAGGAGGAGGAGGAGAAAATGCCATCACTATTATGTTAACAAACATTTAATTTAAATGGTTGCTACGTTAGTAAATTCCGGCTGAAAACACTTTTACCTGCCCCCTTTCCCGGCCCTGAATTAATCAAGACTGCTTTCCCATGTACCAAAACTTAATAAAGTAGGCCAGGATTCAAGATTTACCCTCGAAAGCATGTATCTTTTTTATTTTTTTTTTTTACTCTCATAGAGAATGAAATTTGGAATTAACAAATAAGACATTTGGATCACAGAATATCCACAATTCTGTGTTTATAACAAAGACACAATGTAGTCCCTGATGGCTACATTTACAGTAGATTTAAAGGTCACAGTTGCCCAGATATTAAATTTTCTATTTCTCTTCTTTTAATAAATATTACATTTCAACTTTGTAAGACTGTAGCATATTTTAAGATGACCACCAAGACCTAGTCAATTTAAAAACACCCTAGCATCCCACATGCAAGTTATACCATAACAGACTTAAAAGTCTGGCACCTTGAAAGTAGGAGTAATAACCTAAATATATGAAGTGTAAACGCCGGTCAAGGACAGGATATTGAATTGCTTTGCAAATGTAAACTGCCTTCCAAGTAATCACTTTGATATCAACCCTTCTCTCTAAGCTACATGTTAATGACTTCCTCAGCTGCCTACAACCTCTACCTAGGCATGAATACAAAAAAAAAAATCTGAGATTGAGATATTTCCCTTGCCTGTTATGTTAACCAAAAACATCATTTGATTTCAAGATTAAACAGTCTTTTCTTCCTGAAGGTTTCTTGTTTTTAAATGTGCACCGGCTCTTTTAATGGGAGAAACTGATGGTAGCTTCCTCACTGCTGACCGATTCGATTCCCTAATATAATTAGATATCACAGGCCTTTCATTGCTTTCTTAATACCGCGCTCCCCCCCCCCACACCGCCATAGATATAGGTCAGGCAGTAGACATTTCTGATGACAAGAAAAGTATACCATTTTTCTCAAATAGAAAAAAAAAACCTATAAATTCCATTACACAACTTAAGCCTATGTAAACATAGTAATTCTTTTCTAAAGGCGTATTTCTCTGTTTAATTTCTCTGCTTACTCAACGTGGCAACACGGTATGAAAAGATAGAAGCTTTTCCTATCGCTACAAATTGAGTATCATTTTGGTTCTTCCCGCATCTTAGATTCATTCTTTAACATAAATAACCCACATTAGGTTTTTGAAAATGAAAACACACATGGGTCAATTATCAAAGAGATCATCCCAAATAAAACACAGTCCTCCATTTCACGGGCATCCCTGCAACAGCTGCAAAACAAGCAGCAAGCCAAGTGAGAGGAAAAGGAAAATATTACCCCTAGCCCGGGATGACGCAGAGAATGGAAGGGGACCCGAACCAGAGAGCTGGGCAAAGGCCCCCGCCTGTGGGTTCCTGCCACCCCCCCACCCCCACCCATGCACTAGAGCAGCCCAGGTAAGGCCCAGCGAAGTCCTTGGCAGGTTTCTGGCAGCACCAAGTCTCCCACCCCGAGTTTGGCTGTGGCTGGCACTAAGTGGCCCTGCAGAGACAGCATTCTCCCAGAGAAGGCAACAAAGAACCAGAGGCAAATGAGGACAGCTCAGCAGCACTCAGAATGCATGTCCATCCGCCACAAGCTAAAATGTCATCTACTAGAACTGGGCAGACATCATCGTAGACCTGAGTCTCAGAAAAACTAATTTTTAGGGCTCTGAGGCTGCCTTACTAGAGATGTCTCACTTCTCCCAAGACAACCCAAAGTCCTAGCAGCGGCAGCTCAAAGACTTGGCACAGGAAAATCAGACTGTTTCCATACTCCCAATTTAAAAGAAATTGCTGGCTACTAGATAAAGCTGTTATATGTAAAGAAGGCTTGGGATTAGAGAGGAAAGTATTCTTTGAAAAGAGATAATATTACCACCATATCTTCAGAATCTCCTCCTTCCAACAGCCAGTACAGTAGCTCCATTATGAACTGCAGATTCTTAAAAAGAAAAATAGCAATAGTTAGCTTCAGCTTCCTGCCACTTCCGCCCTTCGTGGAATTACAATTTCATTATCAATAATTCAATTGATTTTAGTTCTGAATGCTACCACTCTAAAAAGCACAGTTTAGCTATTTCCACTAGAGAACATTCAGTACAACCTTCTCAATTCATCAACCATCAGCCACTACAGCTGAAAGGGCCTGTTTGCTTCCTATTTTCAAGACTGAGGAACTTCCCTCACCCCCATCACACACAAACATCTAGTTTAGAAAAAGGGGCATCAGTTGAAACAGCTCTGAATACTATTAACAAACATGAAACATAACTTTAATAATCAGTCCTGTCCAACAAACAAGAGATATGAGTCAACCAATATGCACATGTGTTTAAATTGCTCCTACATTTTTTCTTAGGAGAAAATAACAAAACCAATCCTCTTGTCTTTTAAATTTGACAACTTTACATGTGTTTAAAAAAAAAAAGCTTAAAACAAAGAGGAGTCAGATTGCTTAACATTTTCTTTATAACTGTGTTGTTTATTTTCTAAGGATGCAGAGTTCTTGGTGAGACACAGAATCCCGTCTCCAAAGACTCAGTCTGTCATAAGGAAGCACAATGATTTAAAAACAAGTGGATATTATTTCATACTGCATTAAAAATCACTTAAATGCCTTGAGGCAAGTATTCATGAAGAATATTATAGGAGGCTGAACTAACTATAGTGGCCTTCTATAAAATTAGCTAATTTTTGTAATAGTCTCTATTACTAAATGTGGTTCCTTTCTCTGCCCATTAGACAATACAAGTATTCTACAAAATAATTTCTCCTGATAGCTTTTCTCATCTGCTTGCAACCAGTTTACACATAGCCCCGCCAGTCCTTTGTCATTAGAAGAGTTTGGTATATCCACGACTAGAGCTGGTACTCTCATTAAATTCATTTCTAAAAGAACTAAGTAACTAGCACATCAAAAATTCTAATTTGATGTAAAGGAATTATTCCCTTTAAATAGTTATTCCGTTTCTATACAATATCAAAACCTTAGTCTTGATTTATATGAAAAGCACTGAATTTATAAATTGCACTACTCAATGGCAGCATTAAAATTTTTTAAAAAAACTACTCTGTATTTTCATGAATTAAAATATTCTCCCATTTACTGAACCTTTGTTTAATGTATTGGTAAAATTTTAATAATCAGAGGCCTCAAGTGACAGTCTCTACATTTTGTACTCAGTCCCTTATTGCAAGTATAAACACTTCTGTAAAATCAACACTGAGGATGCTATTTTGGGCTTACTACATGCACACACACGCGCGCACACACACACTGGGAACACTCACTTGAAGATAAGCGTAGATGATGTGCAAGGACAAATTTCAGCCAACATTTGAAGGAACCTCTACTTCAGAAGTGAACTCAGCTGAAAACATCCAAATGTATTATGGAAGCATTGTACTTATCACCTGCACAGAAAATGGAAATGATTCTGTTTAAGGGAACACAGAAGACTAGTTAAATACTTCGGGGATATTAGATATGACTATCTAATCTAATTTTCTCCAAGGTATCACTCCACATTATGGCAAATAAACAAATAAGGGCTGTATCAAGATGTGGAATATCATTAGCCTAAGAAAAGGCTAGAAAAATAGATTACATAAATGACAACTGCAAGAGAAAATCATATTCCTTTCTCCTGAACAAATGTTAAGTGCATCCTTACTAATAAAGACTTAAACTCAAACTACATTACAATATACTGGTTTTCAATTTTGAAGCATCTAAGTTAATTTGCCAAGCTAAATTGGTGCTTAGATACACTCTAGCTATAAAAATACTACAGATTTATGAGAAATAAGTATAAGTATCCCACTTCAGAGTAGTGCTGTAAAAGCAAACCACAGTCATTACTGAACCAGAAAAAAATAATTCCAAGATTTTACATCTTCTTCACGTTGGATCAGTTGCTATTCTATTAACAATTATTCTCCCCAAACAGCTAACAATCATACTATAAAGATGTTTAAAATGCAGGAGCCAATCCAATGTAGAAACTGAAGAGAAATGTACAAAGATATGGAGAAATTACAAAGCAGGCTGTCCTAGTCTCAGACTTCAGACATTATCCCAGAGTATGACACTATTTTTAGTATCTATGTTAAAGAATGTGTTTAATTCTCACTCAGGATTATGCGATTTCATTTACATGCATGATAGCAAATGAAGAACACTCAAATTTTTCTTAAGATTTCTACAACGTAAAAATATATTAATTATCTGGTGTTATTCACTCAAATGAATGATAAATAATCAGCTCATTCCTATTTCATTTAACATTGCATATTAAATTTGAAAATAATAGATGAATAATAACACAGGGATGCTGAACTTAGCTGCCAGAAAAAAAAATTGGGGGGGGGGTTGGGGGAATAAGTAAAGCAATTATCTCAAAATTAATCTTCTTGTTTTAGTTCCAGCAAACAAATCTAAATAAGTCTTTCTTTGATTTTACTTTACCATGTAATTCTAACCGGCTAATTACCGTCAGCGGCACAAGCGAGCTGGGACCTACACCTGGCTGCTCAGATCATATGCTTATGGTCTCTTCCACTTTCATTTCCTCCTCTACAGTGAATTTTAATATTAAAGAAAACACTCACACATCTTACATACCCACTGATGGACAGCCAGCTTCCAGGAAATCGTGAGCTACAAAGAGAAGGGGGTGAATCTTAATGCAATACTTATGTTAAAGGGGATTAGGTGCTGGGTAAGTCAAGGGCAATAAAATCAACAGCGGCCCTCTCACTATTGTTTTTGCATTCAGAGATTTGAAATAAAGGACTGTAATACTATTTTCGTCCTCACCCAGGGTATGACTCAGATTCTTAAACTAATAAGGGGCTAAATGCACGCAACACGATGAGCCCTTGCTCATCAATTCAAATTTACAGAGCAATATTTTGGAAGAAATACAAACAGTTTTCTTCTATTTCTGGAAATAAAAACGAGCCATTCCATAAGCAATATAGCCGAGTACTTGGTGATCTGAAAAAAAGAAGTTATTTTAGATCTTAAAGCATTCCAGGAGACTTTTCCCAAAAATGAAGTAGAATAAATTTTCTCAGATATTCCCCCCTTTGTTAATCTTCCTATTTCTGCACATTAAAGGTACCTTCCTCTACAGGTTTATTTTGAATGCTAATGATCCTTTGCTTAATAATATAGAGCTCGACCTGTGCTTTTCTTTCTAAATTAGTAACCATTACTTCACAAAGAGCACAAAGCAAGCCCACAAAGCACTGCCAAAAAGCCACAAGTAGTTTCAGTACATGCCAGAACACTTAACATTAAACTATCATTTCTCTCTAAAACTTCTGTTGCCAAAGTGCTCACAAAACCTGGAAGCGCAAAGACAGATTTCAAGTGCAATTAAATTCTCCAAAAGCAAAACTGTACAAAAATATGCCGCCCTTCTTATGTCACCATTTTATAGACAACATTTTCTCAGGATCTTAATTAAGATAACGATGCACACCTGTGTCAACATTCTCTGGCAAGACAGCCTTATCAATCATAATCCTTTAAGTACACTCCAAAACAGCAAAGCGATATGACAGAAGCAATCTGTTGCCTTTCCTAGTGGCGGTGTTGTGTCTCTTCCACAAGAATGATGAGATCTTTAAAATACAGCAGAGCTACTTTTATGAGTCTTTAAAGTTTTAACTGTAAACAGTTATTACACTAAATAAACAGGAATAACCTCTTTTGCACTTGATTTAAACAATGACAACCGTGCAGCCAAAACTCAAAACTTGAAGAGCAAGCTTTACTGCCATGTCTTAGCAATACCACCGTGGATCTTACTTTAAAGCTTCAAATTTTAAGACTTGTGCATTAGTGGACCCATAACAAGCCCATAAAGGCTTAGGGAGTTTTAAAAATTGAAATATCTTTTAGTCAGAGTTAAAAACAACCAGGATATGCCTATGCCTGGTGTTAGTTCAAAACGTTCGGACAGATAACAAATGCAATGCCATGCCCCCCCACTCCCCCAAAGAAGACTCCCCTGGTAACCTGGAATAAGAGGGAGATGGCTCCCACCTCTGCTGGGGGAGAAAAGCTTCAGTGACAGGAGGCCAGTGTAACTACTGCTCACAATTAGGCAAACCGGAAAGCTGATGAATAAAGAGGGGTGGGGGCAGAGCCACAGGGGAAGGCCTTCAGTCTTCAGATAACAAGTCCAAAACCTCGTGTTTAGCAGCAAAAACGCGAAAGCTCTCCCCTGAAAACGGAGACACCCCGCCAGATGCTATCTACGTCCCGTCTGCCTGCCAAAGATCGGCTCTTCCCTTCCACATATTAACACGAGTCTATCTCAGACGCCCGGCGGCCGTGGCCAGCCGAGCAGCAGCGGCATCAATGTGCAAATAAAGCAGAAAATAGAGACATCCTTAAGAAATGAGCCTTAAATTTGACGTAGAGCGGAGGTGACAACCACAGCCACAGAACCATAAGTTCGAAATGCTTCGATATCGTTCAGGATTCTCTCCAGCCCCTGACACCCAAAAGAAGACCCCAGAGGAGAGGGGAGCGGGATGGGGTGCAGTGGGGGCCGGGGCGGCGGGGTGATGTAATAAGGATGTCTGTGTGACAGAGTCAGACTCTCGGGGGCACAGTCCTCGCGGCTCCACTCCGGACATCGGGGTCTCGGGGTTCCCGGGCGCGAGGGCCGAGACGCCGCGCGTGGCAGGGGCCACGCCCACGCGCGCCCACCCAGGACCGAGGCCCGGAGGAGGCCCCACACTCACGCGGCTCCTGTCCGGCGGGCGCCAGTCCTCTGGGGGCTCCGCCGTGTCCATCCGGTTCACGAGGGGCCGGCGGCCCGGCCGCGATGGCGTGGCCCGGGCGGGCCGGGGAGCGACTCCCGGCTCCATGCGGCGCCGGCGCGCGGGCCGCGGACGCTCCCTCGTGGCCGGTGCGAGCCCCCGGAGGGCGGCGCGCGCGGGCCGCTCCCGACCGTTAGCGCGAGGGGCCGCGGCGGCGGCAGGCGGAGCCGAGGGCGGGCGCTGCGGGCCCGAGTGGCCGCGAGAGGCGGGAGCGCCGGGCGCAGGGCGGGGACGCTCGAGGCTCCCCGCGGCGCCCCGGGCCTAGCCCGAACCCGGAGGACACCGCCTCTCCGCCGCCCGAGCGGCCGTCCCTGGCGGGCTCCGCGCTCCCCGGCGCCGGGGCCAAGCCGCAGCCCGGCCTCGTCTCAGGCTCCGCCGCCTCGCAGGCTCCGCGGCCCGGCTGCGGCCGCCACCGCCGCCTCTGGCATCCCGTCTCCATGACAATAGCGCGCCGACGCCCCGCCCCGCCCCGCCCCCTGGGCGCGGTGACTCGGAGGGAAACCGGCGCTCACGGCCGGTGGGCGGAGCCAGTAGAGGCCAGTGTCCAATGAACGGTGAAGAATAAGGCTGGGCGGGCCGAGGGGAGCTCCGGGAGGGCACGCTTGAGGGGCGGAGCCGGAGGGAGCCGACGGAGGGGGCGGAGCCGGCGCGCGTGCGTGAGCCGCGCGTTCGCGCTGGTGCGGGCACTGCGGGCGGGTGAGGGTGCCGGGGCCGGAGCTCGGAAGTAAAGTGTGTCTGAGCCGTCGAAGTCACGGGAGAAAGCAACTCTGCGTGCAGTCTTCCTTCGACGCGCGCGTGAGCCCACGCTAAGGGGCCACGCCGCCCGTGGTCCGCCGAGCCCGGCGGGGTGCCCAGTCCCGCGCCCGCCCCTGCTCGGTTTCGCCCGCGCCCCTCTCTGCCCCGAACTGGGGCGCTTCTGTGCTTTGTGGCGGCGCGAGGTGAAGAGGCGGACGGGGGTCTGCTCTAGTAACTGCGTGGCCTCCGCGGGCAAGGGCTCTGCGCGGGACTCGGCCGTGTGTGTGTGTGTGTGTGTGCGTGCGTGCCCGGCCAGCGCGTGCCTGAACAAACAGTGGCCGGTTGGGCTGGGCACCGCGCGCCAGTGTTTGCAGTGGAACGCGGGGGATGGGCGAGTGCGGACCGGCGGGAGGGGACCTCCCCCTCACCCCACACCCCGGCCTGGCAGCGCGACCTGTCCCTGGAAAGCCCGAGAGCGGCCTCCAGGCAGGGCCGCGGTGGGGGGCGGCTAGCGGGATCCTGGGGAGACCGGCTTCTGCGCCTGGCCGCTCTGGCCACCACTCCCTTGCAGAGACAAGCACCCCGGCAGTCCCGGCACCCCGCCCCCCAGATCTCCTCCCTGGCCGTCCGCTGCGGGCTTGGTGGGAGGAAGGCCGGCCCCGAGGTGTGCAAATGTCCTCGGCCTGTCTCTCGCCCACCTGCTGCTGCCGCGGGCGGCAGGGAACGGTCACCCCGGGTTCCGGACGCCCCGCCCGCGGGCGTCCGGCGGCTCTCCCAGGGACCCTCAGTCCGGCTCGTTCTCAACTCGTTCCCAAGCCCCCGACTCGCGAGACAAGCCAGAGTCTGGTGGGCAGCACCCGCCTCGGAGTCCGGGTTCCCGGCGAACGAGAAATCCGCTAACTCCGAGGTTCTCAGCGGCGCGGAGAGCGCAGGGCGTTCGCGGTCCGCGGCCTCCGTCCCTTTGTGCTCGGGCGGCTGGGCGGGCGGGCGGCCGGCGCCAGCCTCGCGTCGGAACCGCCGCTCCACCCCGACTTAGCCGAGGAGGAAAGTTGGAGATCGGTGCGCCTGGGATGTGATTGTCGTCCTGGGGCCGGCGCTCGAGAGTCTGGGAGGAAGGGAGGACGAGAGGCCGGGCGGGAGGGGGGCGCCAGAGGGGGAGGGCCGCGGAGGGGAGGCGGGCGCGAGGGAGGGGCGAGGGGCGCGCCAGCGAGCGGGAGAGGAGCCGGGGAGGAAGAGGGAGAGGGCGAGGCGCGCCTGGCGGCCGGGTTGGCTGCGGCCGCCCAGAGGCTCCTGCCAGTCCTCCCACTGACTACACCCCGGGAAGGAGGAGCTTCGGGCGCGCACAAGGCGTCAGAATCCTCAATTTCCAACTTAGCATCTTGGCAGGACCTTTGCGAAGCCAAAAGCAGAGCCCCCCAGTGCAAAGAGCGAGGGGGGAACAGAGAAAGCGGCGAGGGAGGGGGAGAAGCCCAGCCGGGCGAGCCGGGCGCGCACAGGACCAGGCTCGGCGCTCGCAGCCGCGGGCGCGCGGGAAGCCAGCGAGGAGGCGCCGCGGGCCGGAGTCCGGGAGCCGGGGCCCGAGCAGCGGCGGCCCGGGGCAGCCAGAGGCCAGGTGCCCGCCCGCTCGCCCTCGCAGGGCGCCGCCCGGCTCGTTGGCGGCCGCGGAGCGGTGCGCCCCATGCCCGTGCGTGGCCATGTCCTACCCGCAGGGCTACTTGTACCAGCCGTCCGCCTCGCTGGCGCTCTACTCGTGCCCGGCGTACAGCACCAGCGTCATCTCGGGCCCCCGCACTGATGAGCTCGGCCGCTCGTCGTCGGGCTCCGCGTTCTCGCCCTACGCCGGCTCCACCGCCTTCACGGCGCCCTCGCCGGGCTACAACTCGCACCTCCAGTACGGCGCCGACCCCGCGGCGGCCGCCGCGGCCGCCTTCTCCTCGTACGTGGTAAGTGAGCCGAGCCGCGGCGGGCGAGGGCACCGGGCCGCCTGCTCGGACGGGGGCTGCGGGGGCTCGGGGCTCGGCGCCACCGCGCACCGCCCGCGCTGAGCTTCGCGGCGCCTGCAAAGTTGGGCGACCGGGTCTCCGGGCTGCGCCCGGGCCTCGGGCTCGGAGCTGGCCCGAAAGAAGAGCCGCGTCCTGCTCCGATCGCTGAGCCGGCGGAAGGGGCTTTGGGGGCAGAGGTCGCTGCCATTAAAGAGCAGCGTTTGGTTCCAACGTGATCGCCGCCCGCCCTGCACATTTTATTTTTGCCTCTGGGTTTGCTAGTTCGGAAAAGTAGCCCAAAAGAAACAGACCTGAAATCCGAGCAGAAGGGTGCTAAGTCTATGTAAATGTGTTTGTCCTCGCCTTTAATTAGTCCTCCAAAATGTTGCAAATCCGTAATCCTATCTTCTCAATCCGATTTGGCGGTATTACGTTTCTGGGAAGTCGGCGGAGCTGCGGTGCATCCGGGATTTTTCGGCCGGGTGCACTTTCTGGAGAAGCGCGGTGGCTCGCGTTTGAGAGCCGTCTTTAGAGCCCTGGGAGGGCTGGGGCAGGGCTTAGCTTTTGGTTTGCGTTTTGCTGGGAGGAAAAAACGCCCAGACTCCCCTGGATCCACCACCTTGCGCCTAACATGCAGCCGCCCCAGCGCCGAGCGCAGAGTCGCTGCCCAGGCGTCTCTGGGTGGAGGGCCTGGGCGCGGTGGCCGAAGCTGCGGACTGGGGGGGGACAGACGAGTCCAGGCAAACGAGGGCCCCCAGGGTGGCGCCTAGGCCAGGAAGGCTTCGGGAACCCCAGGAGGACCTTACCCGGGAGTTGGCGCCCCTGCTGCCTCCTGAGAAGGGGGAGGGGTTGCCCTTGGGGCTGAGATGGCAGCCCTACCCTAGGGGAAGAAGGAGCTCGGCCTCGCCGCCCCGCAGACCCGGGGGCACGGGAAAGTGTAGTTCGGTCGCCCAAGTAGCAGCAGAATCCACTCTCACCTTTTCTCTGCCTGTTCCCCGCAGGGCTCTCCCTACGACCACACAGCGGGCATGGCCGGCTCCTTGGGGTACCACCCTTACGCAGCGCCCCTGGGCTCTTATCCTTACGGGGACCCCGCGTACCGCAAGAACGCCACGCGAGACGCCACCGCGACGCTCAAGGCCTGGCTCAACGAGCACCGCAAGAACCCCTACCCCACCAAGGGCGAGAAGATCATGCTGGCCATCATCACCAAGATGACCCTCACCCAGGTGTCCACCTGGTTCGCCAACGCGCGCCGGCGCCTCAAGAAGGAGAACAAGATGACGTGGACCCCGAGGAACCGCAGCGAGGACGAGGAGGAGGAGGAGAACATCGACCTGGAGAAAAACGACGAAGATGAGCCCCAGAAGCCCGAGGACAAGGTCGACCCGGAGGGCCCCGATGCAGGTTGGTGGGCGCGGAGAGGGTGTGCTGAGCCGGGGTTTGAAGGCGCTCTGAGGCCTGGGGTGGGGGTGGGGTGCTGCGCAGGGCCTGGAGCTGGGGGAGCCGGCTCTTGCCCCTGCGGGCTGGGACCCGGGCCGCCCCGGGCGGCCTCGGAGCCTCTGACCACCCCGGTTTTCGTCCGCAGGAGGAGCGGAGCCGAAGGCCGCTTCCGGCTGCGAGCGACTGCAGGGGCCGCCCACCCCCGCCGGCAAGGAGACCGAAGGCAGCCTCAGCGACTCGGATTTTAAGGAGCAGCAGTCCGAGGGCCGCCTGGACGCCCTGCCGGTTCCCCCTCGCGCAGGCGGGCCCTCCCCGACCGGGCCGGCGGCCTCGCGCCTGGCGGAAGACCCGGCCCCTCTCTACTCCTCGGGCGCGCCGGCTCCCGGCCCGCACCCGGCCGCGGGAGAGCTGCCCCCGGGTCCCGGAGGGCCCTCGGTCATCCACTCGCCGCCACCGCCGCCTCCGCAGGCGGTGCTCGCCAAGCCCAAACTGTGGTCTCTGGCAGAGATCGCCACCTCCTCGGACAAGGTCAAAGACGGGGGCGGCAGCGAGGGCTCCCCGTGCCCGCCGTGCCCCGGCCCCGTAGCCGGGCCAGCCCTGGGAGGCAGCCGCACTTCGCCCGCCCCGGCGCCATCCCGCTCGCCCTCGGCGCAGTGCCCCTTCCCGGGCGGGACGGTGCTGTCGCGGCCTCTCTACTACACGGCGCCTTTCTACCCAGGCTACACGAACTATGGCTCCTTCGGACACCTTCATGGCCATCCCGCGCCCGGGCCCGGCCCCGGCCCCGCAAGCGGTCCGGGCTCGCATTTCAATGGATTAAACCAGACCGTGTTGAACCGAGCGGACGCTTTGGCTAAAGACCCGAAAATGCTGCGGAGCCAGTCCCAGCTAGACCTGAGCAAAGACTCTCCCTATGAATTGAAGAAAGGTATGTCCGACATTTAACGCGGGCTGCGTGGGTCCCGGACTTCCTAATTTATTTAAACACATGGCCTTGGCAGTTATTTTTCCATCAAGAGAAAGAAAAAAAACTACCCCTCCTATTAAAAAGTTTATAGCTCATGGAGATGGATGACATAAAAATGTAAACATCTCCGCTCACACATACACACACACACCACACACACACACAAATGTCTTAACCAACTGAAAAGAAAAATTTAAAAAAAAGGATTTGTATTAAATCTTATTCTGTATATTTAATGTAGCATTTTTGTATTTAAATTGATAATTCAATATCTTTGAAGTAAATTATGAAAATAAGACACCTGTACAGGCATTTAATGTTCTTTTTGTAATATAAATATATACATTTGTGTCTCCCCCCCCCAAAGTGTTTCATAGTCTAAAAATACAAGTTTAATTTAATTTTTTTACACCTATTGATTTTTCTGGGTATGAGCTAAAGTATTATTACAGAAAGGAAACAGGTTATACTCTTAGATTTAAAAAAAAAAAACGAAACTGCAGCCGCCTTTGTAAAATGCAAAATATTTAATTAAAAGAGATTTTAACATACTCAGAGCCACTCATTACTTTTTAGAAGCCTCAATAAACTGTCCATCCCCCGAGACAAAAGGTGCAAACTGCAACTTCTTTCTGAAGTGGGGAGTGAAGGGTGGTGCAGAAGCTTGGTGTGCCAGGGGGAAACCATAATTAGGCTACCAGCCCTAGGGAACCTGGCTGTGTCCTGAATGCAGATTGGGATCCCTGGCGTGGCCGCTCCGGAGAGATCGGACCCTGGAGGGAGGAGGAGAGAGACCCAAATGTGTGCCCAGAAGGGAGAAAGGATGGCAGAGCCAGCTAGAGACGCAACCGCCCTAGCGCCATCGCTTAACCTAATTACTTCCAATCAGTGTCGTGTTTTATGCAAAGCAATCAGCTGGTGAACTTTGCTAATGAGTTCGATTTTATGCCGGATTTAGCCCTTATTACTATTTCAAAGGTGCTGTGGGCTAATGCGGACGGGGAGCTTTGGGGATGCCAAGGAGAAGGCTTTCCCAAGGCACTGCCTTCTCTACCCCTTCAAAATTGGGCATTGAGCACTTCGTTGGATTTGATTAAATTAGTAAATGTTCCATCGGCGCCAGTGCGGGTGGTAGGCCGTGGGGCTGATACCGTGGGGCTGGGGCCTGGAGACCAGAGAGGGGGCCGTTCCGCCTTTCGCAGGTAGGTGTCACACTTGTCCTGGATTTCAAGCCTGCACTTGGCAGATGCGGAGATGGGAGAGTGAGTGGAAGTGGGGGAAGCAGCGCCAAAGGCGTTTGGGGTAAGCTGTGGGGGAAGCCTAGGCCTGTCCGAAGAGCCTCCCTCCACCCCACACCCCTGGAGGGGGCGGGGTGCCCTTTTTGGTCTCAAGGATTTCAAAATGTCGAGGCCATTTGCTTAGAGGGTACCATGGTGGACCGAATCAGGCTGGTCACTTTAGCCCTTTTGCCTTCGCATTCAAGAGTCGGAGTCGCTGTGGAAGTACTCTTGAGGTTGACTTTCGTTTGAATCCCGCATATTTTATCGCAAACTGCAAAGTCAGGATGCGTCTCAGTCCCAAGTGAGGGAGAGACCTCTTCGCCCTGCCCCGGAGGCCCACCAGCGGTCGGTGCCCGCGTCTCCATTTTGAGCAGATGTGAAACCGCCGCTGTGTTTTACTTCGTGGGAAATTTTCAGTGGTCGGGGGAGGGGAGGGTCTACAGCAAAAACATACTCCAGCGAGGGGAATTAATTTGCTCTATTAAACCCAAGCCCGAGTGCAGAGAGAATGTGTTTGCACATAACACCGGTTTAATTAGGCTAAATCAAAACGCACATATTTACATTTCTACTCAAGATTACATTAACCTTACTTGGTTTTCGGAACACCCCCCTACCCACCCAACTTTCATAGGAGTTTTTACTTTGATAATTTGCAAAACGGGCAAGGGAGCTCTTTTAGCTGATTCGAATTTAAACAAGTTTGAGAGCTGTATTGTCCAGATGTTTTCGCGAACAGCAGTCGACTGCAGAGTTTAAATTAGTGAGAAAATTCACGCAGGGAAATGGTTTCAAAGCTGGAAGTGTGAATGATTAAATATGCATGAGACGATCGTATTTTATTTTGTCCCTTTAATTATAAATGATTTTTTTAAACAATTAAATTCCAGAGATGACTCGCCCTACCCCCCGCGCCCCAGCCCCCATCACCCACCCCCACCCCCACAGCCTGGTTCACAATCAGCTCCCCCCTCCGCCCCGATGAATATGCAGCCGCAGGAGACACCACCTCGCCTACAAAAGTCAGAAGAATAGGCCAGTCCCCTTCTCTTAAGAGGGAGTTTAAGAACGACATCAGCTCTGCGGGGTTTTGGAAGCACTGCCCTAAAACCTGCCCAACGATTTGAAAAAGAAAATTACAGGCCTCCTTGTGTTCCCGGGAATATGCAAATGGCTCGGCCCGGGCCTCCCAAGTGTGACTGCCGAGGCTCCGGGCCGGGAGCCGAATGCCGGTGGGGCTGCCTGGGAACGGGAACTGCGCTCCAAGGAGCCCGCGGCGTTGCCCCTCAACTCCCGGCTGCTTCCAGGCTGGGGAGAGAGATGGCCCGGGGCTGCAGGGAGTGGCTGCCCCGCCCGCAGCGCCCTCGTCCTTGGCCTCTGCGCACTTTCTTTGCGTGCGTTATCCTGCGTACAAGCCCTCGATTAAGTTTGGGGTTTCCTGCTTTGCAGAGAAGAGTTGCGCTGACTAGTGGTTTTGTGGTGTCCACCGCCTTTCCAGCTTGGCGACCGCCTGCCGGACTGATCGGGGTTGGGGGGTTGAGGAAACGTCTCCCGCTCTCGGTCCCAGAAGTAGTTGCCTGTCTGCCCAAGTCCCTCCGGAGCCTCCGCTTGGCCGCGTCTCGGGCCATCTTGGAGGTGATGCGTCTTGGAGGCGCTGTGGGAAATTTTCCAGTGTGAGTTAGGGTCGGGGCTTGTTTGCAGGTTCGCACTGGGGCGCAAGACGGGTCGGAGCTTGGGGTGCGCGGGCGTTTCCCACCTGCGCTTGGCCGCCGTGCTCGTTCCGGCACCCCAGGAGCGCCTAGTTTGGCGTTTCGGGACTACGAGGCGCTGAACCCCGGGAAACAGAGGTGGCCAGGTCATTGAACGGGGTCCATGTAGACAGCCCCCGGAGGCAGCGCCAAACCGGGACCCCGCGAAGACAGAGTCGCTGTCCTCCGAGGGCGCACACGTAGGCGTTGGAGAGAGTGCGAAAGGGGTCTCTCCTTCCCGCTCCTCGTGCCAGGACCCTAAATGTGGTCTGGCCTGGCTACGGGGCCTGCTTCGAGGCCTCCTGGTTTACAAATCCCCGGGGTCCTCTCATTCCGGATGCAGGCGCAGCCCTCGGGACCTGGGAGGTGGGGGTGGGGTCGTGCGGCGGGTTCCGCAAGAGCCTTGCCTCCAGGCCCACCTGTGCCCGCCGCTACCTGCCAGCTCGGGCAGAGGCACCGAGTGGAGCTTCGCGAATTGTCCAAAGTGAAAGGAACGTGATCGCGTTCCCAGGACTGAGCCGGACGCGGCTGCACTTTGCGGAGGACGCCGCCTACTGGTTCCGGGGAGCCACGCGGTTCGCGGGGAGGAGGAGTTAGGCTAGCCGGGGTTATGCCCCCCAAGCGCAGCCAGGACTTCACTCCGAACCCCAAGTTAGCCAAACTTAAGCTGCTACACCACCGCACGCGCTGCCGCCCGGGACCTAGCACCCACTTAGCCCGGGGCGGGGGGTGGGGTGGAGAGCAGGGCCTGCGACGGGAACAGCGTACGCCCAGGATTCCTGCCACCACCTAGCACGGCCTCGGAAACCCGGCGGCAGGCAGCTGAGAAATAAGCCGACGGCTGCGGCAGCCTGCGAGCCGCCGCTCCCTCTCGGCTTGAGGTGCGCGCGCTCGGGTTTCTGCTGGACTTTCTGCCGGGCTCCCGAGCCCTCGCGGTCCTGTCTAATTTGAGGTTTGGCATATCCGGGGTCTACCCCACAACCGCGCCCCCAAAGTCCGTTTCTATCTTCTGCCCCGTGGGCTGGATAGCTCTAGAAAAGTAAAAACAAACACAAAACCTCCCTCCGGTGCTTCAAACCCTCCTATTTCGAAAGCACCTTTCGGGACCGCAAAGCGGGAGGCGCGCACCTGGGCGCCCCCCTTCACCCCTCTTCAAGCGCTAGCCCGTCGCATCATCTGGTCTTCCCTGGTGCAGGATGTGGCAGACAATCCCGGGCGCACCCTCGGCCTGGCTCTTCGCGGCCCTCCTCACCGACTAGGAGGAATTATCGGGTGTGCTGGGACCTGGCTGAGAGTGCCCCCCCAAAACTGTCCAAAGCCGCGGGACTGCCTCCAGGCCCAGCCCGCGGGTCTCCCTCTGCCACCCGGCCAGAGCTGGTCTACTTTTCGTTTCTTGCTCAAAGTGACTCGGGTCCCCAGCTCGAGGCGGGGCCCAGGCTGTGGCCCAACAGGAGATCGCCTCAGGCGCCCAGATGCAGGTCTAGCTGCACCCCCCTGCACCGACTGGCCCCTCCAGGGTTTGGGGGAGTCTCCGGCCTCCAGTACGCGAGAGCCCCAGCCCTGGGTCCCCAAGGCCGCCAGCCGGGCCGTGCTCGTTCCTGGCGCCGGGATGAGCTCGCGCCCAGACGCCACTTTTCCCAGTGAAATCTGCTTTTATTTGCTCCGAGCAAACCCCGGGCTCTTAACGCTCCCGCCTGATGGATGCAAATGTAAATGTGCACTTATTTAATTGGATCAGGCCCCAAGATAAAAGAGATAAACGGCTCCCCGTTTGCTAACTTATTTTCTGAGGCATGCAGCGCCGCGTGGAGGGGAAGCTAATGAAGGCGCTGAGCTCTGCTGAGCTCTCAGTGGCCGCTCGGTTTGCCTGGGCCTCCGCTCCTCGTCCACCTCCTTCGCGAGCGGCCCTGCTGCCTGGGTTTGGTGCCCCTGGGGTCTCTGTGCAACGGGCCCGAAAGTGAGAAGGCGCCGCGGAGGGGTTTCGCGCTTGCAAATGTTCCTCCCTAACCCGCACTTTCCTCCGGCTTGTTCCCTCTTGATTCTCTTCTGCTCGAGTCCTTTCTGGCTCCGATCCCCAAGCGTCCACTTACACTCCAGGTGGCGGATTCAGAAAGACCCGAGGGCCGAGAAAAAGACTAGACGCACCTCTGCCAGCACCCCGTCCACCCCAAGAACCCGCGGACTCGTGCCTTAGACCGAAGCACCCGCTTCTCTGTTCCAATATGCCCTCGTTTGGACCCTGGGGCTTCTTTCAGAGTCAGCCGGGAGCCGTGATAACTTTCTCTCCTCCCCAAAGTACGCCTGCCACAGAGTAGGCCCCTCAGGAATTTCAAGGGGTCGCAGCACCCCCATCCCCACCCCAGACATCAAGGCACTAGGAGGAGAGAGGACTGCCTGGTTCTTCTCTGCCCGGGGCCAGAGTTCAGAATTTCAGCTCCAGTGCGACTTCCTCCGCTACCCTCCATAGGATCATTCCCCACTTGGGGACCTTGGTTTCCCCCCAAACTTTCTCTCCTGTTCAGGAGCTTTGGGAAGGAGGGCGGGGTGGGCGAGGACCAGAGGCCGCAGGACGCAGCCTACGGTGGGTGCTAACGGGGTGCGCTTGGAGACAGCCACCCGGGAGGCTGGCCAGGGCTGGCGGGGCTGCGGGGTGAGGCCGGCTGGGCAGGGCGGGCTTCCGGCCGCGCCCCGGCCCCAACTCACTGATGGATTGGCTTGTCAGAGAGCTCTGTGCGCCGAGCCCATCAGAAAGCACTTACCTCGCTAAACTGAAATTACTGTCTTTTCAGGGGCTAATTTGTGTAACTCCCATGGAGGGGCTTGGAGGGGGTTTGATGAGGCATAAAATGATGATTAATGAATTTATTGGCCGATGCTCATCAAACAAGGGCTGGGGAGCTCCGGTCCGCACCGGCGGCCTGGCGGCGGCGCTCCACACAGCTGGGGTTCGGCCTCGGGAGTTCAGGCCTGCACGGGTCTCCCCCAGCTCGCGGACCGGCCCAGGGCGCTTTCCTTGACCTTGGCTCATTTCCGCCGCGGTCCGCAGATGAGGGCGCGGGCTCCAGCCTGGCCGCCATCGCCCCCTGCAGGTCGGCTGTTCGGGTCTTGGCGGCTAGGGCGAGGCCGGGACTTCGTGGCTGCGGACCCGCACATGGGCAGCGACCTCCCCGTACCGTAGGACCCGAGCGGGACCGGGGCAGCCCGGTGGCATGAAGACGGAGACCCAGGCCGTCGCCAGAGACAGAGCCAAGACCGCTTTGGCTTCTGGGCCTGGGCTCAGTCCCTGCCTCTGCTGTTTGCACCCCGTGTGTCCCTGGACAAATCCAAGAACCACAGAACTGAACCTCAGTGGCCTCATTCGTACAATGGAACCAGCATCACCCTGAGGGAGGACGTGAGGGTACTGGTGGGTGGCACACGGTTCCTTCGGCTTCCGGAACAGTTAGTAGGGTCATTCATTCCTGCTGCCTTGAGGTGTCCTTTCCTGGAGACACTCGCCAGCCAGCCGAGCCTGGCCTGCGGCTGGAGGGGTAGGAGGCTGGGGCTTTGGGTGTTGACTGTGGGAGCATCCTTCCCTACATCCTCCTCCCCATTGCTCCCTCCTCTGAGTAGGGTTCACTCTCTGGGGCTTGAGGGACAGATACTGGGGAGTTTGGGAAGGCAGACAGGGAAGTGACCTGACCAGAGCTTTGGGGAGCTGACTGGACCTTCCTGGGGGCTCACCTGTGGAGTGACCTGACCAGAGCTTTGGGGAGCTGACTGCCCTGCCTGGGTTCACCTGTGGGGGTGGAATCAAGTTTCAGTTTGGAGCTCCCCTTATTCAGCCCACCCTTTGTCTCTTGGAATCTGCCCGCAAGGGCCTTTTAGCTGCTTCCCCTGCCTCAGAGGAGAACTTGAAGTCACACACTTATGAATTCAGCTTGGATTCTTTACCTTCCCTCCCTGCCACTCCCCACATCGCCCCACCGGATTTCTCACAGTTGCTTTGACTATGCCGGGATGTCCAGCCCACTGAAGCCGAGCTTGGAAAAGACCCTGGCATCGCCCTCTCCACCAGAATGCTTGAGCAAGTCTCCACGTCAGCCATCCCCTTCCCTCCTCCGACAGGTATTCACGGGGCAGCCATAATCTCCTAGAGGTGATCTTGCAGGTGCTGTCCATCCAGAGGGGAACAAAGCAAAACTCTTTGCCCTCTGGGAGTTTACACTTTAGAGGGAAAACAGAAGCTAGCGAGTGTGAGAATGACTTATCACGATGTTGGGGTGATGAGTGTTAGGAGGAAAAGTAGGCAGGGCACGGACATGGAAGGGAGTGTGGTTTTTTAGCGAGGGCATGCTGGGAAGCATCCCTTAGGGGCTGCATTTGAGCAGAGACCTGATAAAAGTTAGGGTCACAGGCACTTGGGGCACAGGTTCTGGGCAAGAGGGATAGCGAGGGCAAAGGTCGTGAGGCAACACAGCAAGACCTTTGTTGGAGAGAGTGAGGAAAAGGCAAAGCCAGGTCTGTTATATGGTGCCTTGAAAAGCCCATGAGGTCTTTGGGTTTGGGATGAGAGAGAACTGAGGCAAATGATAGGATCTAGTTTGTGTCTTTTTTTTAAAAAAAGATTATTTACTTATGCATACGGGAGTTGGGGTACAGGTCAGGGGCATGGGAGGTGAGAGGATCCACCAGAGACAGAGTGGGGAGAAGAACAGGCAGATCCACTGAAAGACACTGCTGAGGGGAGCAGCAGGCAAGATAGGAGAGGTCTGCTGTGCCATGTGGGTCCCCTCCCTGCCCAGGGATCGAACTCACGCTGCTGTTCTGCAGATGCTTCACAGTGCAGTGCTCAACCAGCTGCGCCACCAGGGAGGCCCAGGATCTAGTTTATGTCTTAAAGGCATCCCCAGATGGGACAAAAAAGTCTGGGGTAGAGGGAAGATGGGTAAGTAGAAGCCGGGACCATTTAGGCCCAGCTCTGTGGACCAGTCTGGTAGACACAGAGATGGGAGAAGTGGTTCAACTTGGGCTATAATTTGAAGGTTCCATAAACCGATTCTGTCAATAGGTTGGATGTGGGAGTGAAAGGAGGGGAGACCTGGTACTTGCTAGGATTGGGCCTGAGTTCCCATGGGCACAGGGATGCCATTTGCTGGACTGTTCCAGAGGAGAGGGCAGGTAAGATTCTTTTTGAGCTGACCTCAAGCTCTTTGCCTAAGGGAGCCACCCTGGTGGGCAAGCTGGGTGTCCATGCAGAGCGTCCAGAACAAGCCCTGCAGGAGCAGACCCCCTCTAAGACCAGTCATCCTAGAACTCCTTCCCTTTCATTCCTGTCTTTAAAAGGAAAAATCAGTGGAGGCCTCCCTGGTGGTGCAAGGGGGTTAAGCACTTCACTGTGAAGCAAACAGCAGCCACTGCAGAGCAAGTTCGATCCCTGGCCAGGGAGGGGACCCACATGGTGTAGCAGACCTCTCCTGCCTCGCCCACTGCTCCCCTCAGCAGTGTCTTTCAGTCAGTCTGCCTGTTCTGCTCCCCACTCTGTCTCTGGTGACTCCTCTCACCCCCCATACCTCTGACCTACACCCCAGTTCTTATATGCATAAATAAATAAGTCTTTATAAAAAAATCAGTGGAGAAACTGAGGTTTAGAGAGTCACATGACTTGGCCAAGTTCCCTAGGCAGAACTGAAGGCAGGGGTCAGGGTCCCCCGTTCCTAGGCCAAGCTGTCCCCCTGCCTCACCCAGGCCAAGTGCTCTGCGGTGCCTGTATCTTCACAGAGAACTGACAACAGAACGCCTGCACAGAGAGGAGTGAATTTATAATGGTGGATCTCAAACACAGTGACAGGTTGTCAGGGGAGATATTTTTAGGTTGGGCCTGGGGAAACAGCTCAGCCCTCTGAAATGCTGCTGGGGGAGAAGGCGGCTCCTTGGCCTCCATGTGAAGTGCAGAGGAGGGGAGCGCCAGCCCTTGCCCTGTCCCTCAGACTTCCAGCAGCCAGGCTGAGCTGGGCCTGCTGCCCTGACAGGGAGTGTTTACCTCTGAAAAGAGATGCTCTTTCCCCACTGGAAGCCACCGGCCACCTGCCCACAGTTACCTCATGTCACACAAGCAACACCAATCTCTTTTGCCCATTGTTCTTTTTTTTTTAAAGATTTATTTATTTATGCATAGAAGAACTGGGGCACAGGCCAGACCTCTGGAGGTGAGAGGAGTCACCAGAGACAGAGAAGGAAAAAGAACAGGCAGATGTTCTGAGGTACACCGCTGAGGGGAGCAGCAATCAAGGAAGGCGAGGTCTGCTGTACCATGTGGGTCCCCTCCCTGGCCAGGGATCGAACTTGCGCTGCAGTGGCTGCTGTTTGCTTCATAGTGAAGTGCTTAACCCCCTTGCACCACCAGGGAGGTTCCCTCTTCCCTCATTTTACAAAGCCTCTCTTAGTAAATAGATCTGAGTTGGGGTCCAGGCCCCAGCCCTGGGTCTTTCCTGCATTTATTTTGAATTTTGTTTTTGGATGTCTTGTTTTCTGTTTTTCTCCTCCGTCTTTTTCTAGCTCCTTGTCTTATATATATATATGGACGTCAGCTTGGGGATTTTTTTTTTTCTGTAAAACTATCAGTGGCTTTATTCCCAGAGGCAGCCACGGGCCCTCAAGAAGGGCACCTTGGCATCTCTCAAGCAGAATGAGACATCAGTGGAGTCTGAACCCCCTCACAGCGCCAAGAGCCCAGATCCCTTCCCCGCTAACACGGTTTGACATCAGACTTAACACATAGTTGTCATTTCTGAGACTAATTTTTTTAGACCTAAACCACCAGGGTATTTTGTTTGTTTGTGCGTGCGGTTGGTGTGGCCTCTATTTGTATTCGGCGTCTAAATCCAAACCCTGTGGTTACAGGGGCTCTTTTTCTAAACACTCCTACGTGCAGAGATGCTCACTGGTCGCTGAGTTTCCGGGGTCGCTCCAGTGGTGATGTTTAGTGACTTAGCGCAAAGGGTTTGTGTTTAGAATAAACCTCACCTCTCTGCCCTCACGCAGAGCCTTGGAGGAAAAAAATTTTTGACCTGCTTTATTTGGGTGGGTGGGGTTGTTTTTCTCAGGAGATTCTTTTCATGCTACCTTTTTTTTTTTAAAAAAAAAAAAAAGATTTATTTGTCTATGTGTACTAGAACTGGGGTGCAGGCCAGAGGTGTGGGTGGTGAGATGAGTCACCAGTCAACAGAACAGGCAGACTGACTGAAACACACTGCTGAGGGGAGCAGCGGGAGACAGGAGAGGTCTGCTGCACCATGTGGGTCCTCTCCCTGGCCGGGGATCGAACTCGCACTGCAGTGGCTGAGGATGCTTCATACAATGGTGCTTAACCCATTGTGCCACCAGGAAGGCCCTCATACTAGTTTTTCATTTTCCCTTTGGACCTGGTAAAGGCCTGACAGATGTAGAACACTGTCAGGAGGAGTATCCTAGAAAGTTCGCTCAAGTTTGATGGCTTCGAGGAAATTGTCTTCTCTTTGTTCCATGCCCCCAAGAACTTACTCACTGAACTCCCCCCTCAATGCTTTGCCGGAGCCTCTGACTCTCGGAACGATTATTGACAGATTCATTTCCTTCACATTTCCTCCTCTGTTGCTTGGAACGGCATGTCTGAGCTGCTGCTATAGGTGAAAAACTGGCCTCATCTGCTGAAACACGGTATCGTCTGTCGCCCATGGAAGGGGGAGAGAAAAACGAATTGACTAATGGAGCTTGGGCTCTCTCTGAGTGCCTGGCATCTCCCAGAGTCTCTGCTTATCCCTAGAGATGCCCCGGCCCCAACCCATCTGCTCTGCAAGCTGCCCTGAGCCTCTCTTTGCCCCCTACAACGATCTCACCCCACACACACTTGTGCTGACCACACTTTGGGAAGTGGCCACCGCTCAGTTCACAGACAGGGAAACTGAGGCCCGAGAGACACAGCAGTCACTCAAGGCCGCCCAGTTGGTTGGCGAAGAGCCCGGGCCAGCAGCCACACAGCCCAGACCCTTTCTTATTAAGTCCTTTGCTCGCCGGTCCTCCCCCAACAGGCGCCCAGGAGGCAGGATGGAAATGGGAGGAGCCCCGCAAAGCTCTCCACTTCCCTTCCCGCCTTCCTTCCATCTCCGTGCTCCCCAGGGGCTGAGTCCCCGTCTCTGGTCTGAGGGGCTCAGGGGCCAAGACCAACAAGATATTCTGCTCTTGGTACCGCAAAGGACTCTGGGCCCTCTGCTCTCCTTCCTGGGGGAGGTCCCAGTTCAGAGCAAAGTTCTTTGGGGGGTTGGTAGGTTGGAGGTTTGAGGAGGAGGGTGCTACCTCTCTTGAGTGGCCCCTGCACCTCATGTTCCCTTTCTCCAGCTGCTCCCGAGCCCGAGGCTCCCCTGCGTGTCCCCTCCTTCCTGAAGTGGCCACAGAGACCCGGTAACTTTGTTTAGGGTGACGAGTGGGAGGGCTGGGGCCTGTTGGGAACCCAGCGAGTCTGTCACTCAGACAACATCCCTCCCCGCCGCATTACCGCTCTGCCCCCCCTCCCCAGTTTTCTCTGAGGTGGGAAGGGTCAGCGTGACTTGTAATCCTTAGGTAGGCCCTACCCCACCTGCTGGAGAAGGCCTGCCTGACCCCACCCCCGTGGCTTGCCCTGACCGCCCGTGGCCCTGGGTCCCCAGGCCCCACCCACACGTCTCGCTCCCGGAAGTGTGTCTCCAGCCGGACAGTAGGGCCCCAAGCCACGCAGATCAAGCTGTCTCCAACCGAAGTGACCTCTCCATCCCTGCCCAGCCCTCACCCAGAACCAGGCCACCTTCTCTTGCCTCCCTTCATGCTGCCCCTCAGCAGACTGGCTTTAGACCACTCCGACCCCCATCTTTCCCCTCTGCCTCCCAAGCATTCACGCCCCAAGGGGCAGAGCTCCTTCTGAGGGTCTCCTTCCATTGTCTCCCTTCCACTGCTCTAGGCTGAGCCTTTGTGTCTGTGGCTTGGACCATCACGTGATGTCTGATGTCGCTGCCCAGTCATCCCTGTAGGCCCACAGAGCCCGAAGCCAGATGCCCTGGATGTCACTTAATACGGATGGAGATGAAGACCGATGAATGGGTCCCAGTCAGTGTGCTCATTCGTATTTTCCCATAAAAATACAAATTTTAAAGCAATTCTAGGGGCAGACACATATGAGTTCAAATCACGAATGTGTTCTGTTATCTTGGGCATATTAGTGGGCCAGATTAAGTGACTTAAAAAGCCAGGGGACCTGGGGCCTCTCTGGTGGCGCAGCGGGTTGTTGAGCGCTGCACTGTGAAGCATCCATTGCACAGTAGCAAGAGCTCGATCCCCAGCCAGGGAGGGGACCCACATGGCGCAGCAGACCTCTCCTGCCTCGCCCGCTGCTCCCCTCAGCAGTGTCTTTCAGTCCATCTGCCTGTTCTGGTCCCGGCTCTGTCTCAGGTGAGTCCTCTCACCCGCTGTACCTCTGGCCTGTCCCCCATTCTTGTATGCATAAATAAATCTTCTAAAAAAAGAAAAAATCCAGGGGACCTAAGATGATTAGAAGGTGAGCTCTAGTGCCAGGCTGTGCAACCCTGAGGATGTTGTTTGGCCTCTCTGATGTCCAAAGCCTTCCTCTATAAAAGAGGGAAAATAACATCTATCTCAAAGGTGAGGATTAAATGAGATGGTGTAAGCAGAGCCCACCGAAGCACATGGCCGTGGCTCCATTATTGCTTAATAAATATGGTTTCAGATGATTGAAAATGACTTCATCAGAGAATTTCTAAAGTGGTATAGTGTTTTCCCCAGCTCTTAATCACTTTACATCGTTCTGCTGACCTGCCACAGTTAAGATGTCTACAGTTAAAAAAATAAATAAATAAAACGCTTATTTTAAGACTCACTCCTCGGAACATTATTTCATTACTTAAACTTTCTGCTGAGTCATCTGTTCCTTGGTAACTGAATCTTACTTTACCAATAACTTTAATTACATCAATCACTCATTCCCCAAACTGCTGAATCATGAAATCTCCTGGAGGTGACACCGTGGACTTCTGTCACACAAGCAGAAACTTGTGGAGGAAGAACAGGTTTTTCTTCCCCTTTCCTTCTTTTCTTTTCTTTTTTTTTAAAGTAGCAATCAGTAATTCAAACAGATTCAGATTTCACTTTTATGATATACAATCTGTCCATGTCGCTCTCTATCAATTTATAATGAACACAGTTCATAACTTCTGGAATGGAATGGAATGGAATTTGTTTCATATTCTGACATTTCTGAGTCACAAGGAGAAAATCTCCAGCTTGGGGATAAAATCAAGGAAGGTTGAGAACTCCAATGCCAATTTCTTTGCTAAAAGTTGCTACTTGCCTCATTCAAGGGTAGTGGCATAT
Source organism: Galemys pyrenaicus (assembly GCA_019455555.1). Lineage (NCBI taxonomy): Eukaryota > Metazoa > Chordata > Mammalia > Eulipotyphla > Talpidae > Galemys > Galemys pyrenaicus. The sequence continues at coordinate 4,496,057 of JAGFMF010012032.1, forward strand.
TTGTAATAAATAACAATAGTTGGGGCCTCCCTGGTGGCGCAGCAGGTTAAGCAACAACTATGAAGCAAATCGCAACCACTGCAGCATGAGTTCGATTCCTGCCGCCGGCCAGGGAGGGGACTCACATGGCATAGCAGACTTCTCCTGCCTTGCCCGCTGCTCTCAGCAGTGTGTTTCGGTCAGTCTGCCTGTTCTGCCCCCCACTCTGTCTCTGGTGAATCCTCTCACCTCCCTGAACTCTGGCCTGTACCCCAGCTCTTGTATGCATAAATAAATAAATCTTTAAAAAAATAACAATAGTTACCTTTCAACTCTTCATAGATGCCAGTTATTATGCTACCTTTATTTACTACATGACCTCAGCAGAGCCGTGGCAAGTGGCTCTCCTCTGGAGTGGGCACCCCCATTGCACAAAGGAGGAAACTGAGTCTGGTGTGTGAGCTGGAACCTCGGACTGCCTGATTCTCCTTCTGTGCCTGGTTGGAACAAGGAGGAAGCCCTGGACGCTTTTTCCTGCTTTTGGTATTTGCTGTTTTTCTGGTTATCCAAGGTTCAGTGCTGTGACGAGTGGATATTTGCTACACTGGAAGGGTGGTCTGGTGCAGAGGAACAGAATGCTTGGGGGAGGCAACGGCACTCGAAACCCTGCCCCAGAGCGTGTGCTCTTCCTTCCTTTGGCCCCGGGCTGTTGTCTTCTCCACCCTGGGCTGTGTCAGTCTCTTAATCGTCTCTCTGTCTCCAGACTCTCCCCACCTTTCCTCTTACATAATCTTACCTTAATAGCCAGAGACAGTAGCAGTATAATCATCATCATCATATTATTTTTTTAAAGATTTATTTATTTATGCACACAAGAGCTGGGGTACAGGCCAGAGTTGCGGGAGGTGAGAGGAGTCACCAGAGACAGAGTGGGGAGCAGAACAGGCAGACTGACCGAAACACTGCCCAGGACAGCAGTGGGTGAGGCAGGAGAGGTTTGCTGTGCCATGTGGGTCCACCCCCTGGCCAGGGATCGAACTGGTGCTGCTGTGCCGCGGATGCTTCAGTGTGGTGCTCAACCCGCTGTACCACCAGGGAGGCCCACATCATTATCATCATATTATTATTATGATTATTGACCAGAGGCAGTAGCCAGCGGGAGCTACAGCAGGTTGTAGAGCAGGAGAGTAACCAAACCAAGGCTGTACCTCACAAAGAGCAAAGCCCCAATCCCTCCCAAGGTCACACGCAGCTCTTCATCAGTCTGACCCCTGGACCCCAGGGGCCCCTTCTCTCACCACCCCTCACCAAGACACGCCCTAGGGTCACACTGCCTAGGCACCCCTCCCCATGCCCTTTCCCCAGATGGCTTCCTCTGCTCAGAGCAACCTACCCAATCCCCTCTGAACCCACGCGCCCTCCAGAGCCTGGGCTGAAGTGCTTCCAGCGGCTTCCAGGGCTTTCCAGCAGCTCCAGCCACACTGCCTCCTCTCCACTGAGGCCTGCTGAGCCTGAGGCTTCCCCAGACACAGCTCCGGGTCGGGCCTCTCCGCGCTTGCCTCGCGCTCCGCCGCAGCCCAGCGGTGTGGCCTTAGACAAGAACTGAACCTCTCTGGGTCTCGGGTGCCCCGGGGAAGAATGACGATAGTGTGTGGTGATAGGATCCAGGCCAGGAAAAGTGTGGGCACACTGTGGAGCCCTCTGGCAAGCCACGCACGCAAGCCCTAAGCCGCCTGCTTGCCCAGCACACTGAGCGGAGCACGTGGGGAGGGCCGGAAATGAGATGGCCCGAGACGCTCCCTGGCTGTGGGCTTGGGCTTGACGGCTCATCTCTGAGAGCTGAGCTGTGCGGCCCTATGTCTTGAGCCTGTGCCTCTGGCGTTCTCCTGGGCAGGCCTATGTCAAACGGCCACCCTCACTCTCTGCTTTCCTTTTTCATAACCTTTTTAAAAAAAGATGTATTTATTTGTGCATACAAGAACTGGGGTACAGGCCAGAGATGGGGGGTGAGAGGGTTCACCAGAGACAGAGTGGGGAGCAGAACAGGTTGATCTACTGAAATCACTGCTGAGGGGAGCAGCGGAGAGACAGGGGAGGTCTGCTGTGCCATGTGGGTCCCCTCCCTGGCCGGGGATCGAACTGGTGCTGCAGTGGCTGCGGATGCTTCATACTGTGGTGCTCAACCCCTTGTGCCACCAGGGAGGCCCCTTTTCAAAATCTTTGACTTAAGCTACTCAGGGACATTTGTCCTCCCATACTAAGATAAGCGCCTCTGTGCAATGTCAACGGAGTGACCAGGTCTTCCCGCCCTCCCGCCATCAGTGTCAGACATGGACACTGTGGGCCTGCACGCGTGCCTGATGGCAGCACCTCAAGTAGGGTGTGGGCATGCGCAGGTGGGCGCACCTGCACGTGGAGACTGGGGATATAAGGCTGGCGTCATGGGGACGCCCAGCAGCCCAAAGTGTGGGGCGGCGAAGTGTGGTGGAGAGGGGCGGAGTACAGTAGAGTACAGCAGAGACCGCGGTGAGAACAGCTGACAAGGAGCCTACGGGGCTGGGATGGCTGCAGGGAATCACTGTGTAAGTCAGGCCTCTCTGCTCCTCCTCTGTGTGCGTGTGACCTGAACGGAGGGAGAGCGCCCGGCTGACTGTCGAGGACACGGGCTGAGAAGGGATGAAATTGCATATCAGGTTCCACCAGGACCTAATTGGGCACCTGTAGTCAGTCCTGAGGTGACGCTGGGGCCCAGGTACCTGCCTCAGGTGTTGGGATGGAGGGAGGCCAGGGTCCCGGGGGGCTCTGCAGGAGGGGAGAGGCGCTCACTCCCCACTCCCGAGAGCCACACTCACCTGGTGGGGCCGCTGCTGGAGCCTCAGGACTTCCGGTGCCCCCAGTGGGGGTTGCACACATCCACCAGCCTCCCTTAGTTTGATCAGGCCCAGGTGCCAGCTTTCCTGCTGGACGACAGGTGTGGGGGTGCCGAGTGCGCTGTGATGAAGAGTGACGCCCCAAGCCAGGCTGCCCCGACTCCTGTCTCCCCTGCTCTCCCCCCACTGCCCCGTCTTAGCCAGTGGAGCCATCTCAAAACCCCAGAGTCAGTCTCAGCTTTTCCCCAGATTGTCACCTGCGGTTACCAAGTCTGCATTCAGCTTCCTCTGTGTCTTGCTGCTGCTCTTCATCATGACCGTCATCGCTGTCATCCGGGCCCGGTCGGCTCTCACCTCCTCAGCGGGGTCTCTAGCTGGCTTCCAACAGTCGCTTTTCCCCACTGAAGAAGAGATTGCATGTGCAGTGATATAATTCCACTCCCAGCAATATTTAATGACTCTTCACGGCTCATACTCAAGCTCCTAAGTATGATCCTAAGTATGCTTTAAACATGTAAAACTGGGAACTCCCTGGTGGCGCAGTGGGTTAAACACCGTACTATGAAGCGAACCGCGGCCACTGCAGCATGAGTTCGATCCCTGCGCAGCAGACCTCTTCTGCCACGCCTGCTGCTCCCCTCAGCAGTGTGTTTCAGTAGCTCCATCTGTTCTGCTCCCCACTCTGTCTCTCGTGGATCCTCTCACCCCCCACATCTCTGGCCTGTAGCCCAGTTTTTGTATGCATAAATAAATCTTTTTTAAAAATTAAACATGTAAAATTTTCTCTTTTTTTAAGGTTTTATTTATGCATATAAGAGCTGGGGTATGGGACAGAGGCACAGAGGGTGAGAGGATTCACCAGAGACAGAGTGGGGAGCAGAACGGGCAGACTGACTGAAATCCACTGCTGAGGGGAACAGCGGGTGAGGCAGGAGAGGTCTGCTGTGCCATGTGGGTCCCCTCCCTGCCTGGGGATCAAACTCTTGCTGAAGTGGCTGCAGAAGCCCCACAGTGCAGCATTCAACCCCTTGCGCCATCAGGGAGGCCCTAAACATGTAAAACTTTCTATGTAGTATTCTGCCTCTGGACCTTTGCTCATGCTGTTCTTTCTGCCTGGCATGTCCCCATTCTTCTTCTTTCCCTCTCCAGCCATCCCCTACATAGTGAAGGGTCTAGACTTGAGTTGGGAGGAGACAGCAGTCATTTTTGCTGTGCATTACCCCCTCAATTTCCTTCCATTTTGCGGCAACAAAAACAGTCAGAAAGATGAAGACAAATATTGGATGATTTCACATATATGGGTAATATAAGGAATGCAACAAAACAAAATAGATGAACTGGCAAAGCAAAACTAAATTGTCAATCTATTTGCTAACCAAACTGAGGTTACCAGAGGTAAGTAAGGTAGGGTGGGACAGAGGGTTAAGGGTGTGTAACAGAAGGTGGTGGGTATTTTGTTTTTGCTTTGTCTTTATTATTTTCCTTTTCTTTAAATTTTTTTGAAAAATCCCTCAATTCCAGGTAAATCTCACAGAGGAACAGAGCAGAAGGCTCAGTCCTAACCTGCAGGAACTTCCAGTGCAATCAGATCATAGTGGACAGATCCTTACGAACTGTTTACTCAGTTTTTTTTTTACTCAAAAAGAACCCCAACTTGATTTGGGGTGGCAATGTTCCCAACCCTAGGAGATGAACCGTTATGTCTAGGCCAGTTGTGATAATTTCGTTCCCATCTACCAGATGCTTAGTTTCCCAGACTCTCTTGCAGCTAGGTGGCCATGTGGTCAAAGCTGGCCAACAGACAGAAAGAGAAATCTACTAATGTGCCTTTTCTTTTGTAAAATGAAGAGTTGTCATCAAAAAGCAGCGATGCTTAATCCCCTCTTTTGTTTTTGTTTTTGTTTTTCTTAAAGCAGAGGATCTCCCTTTTGCCCAAAGAAATCTTATGGAACCCTAATATAACAACAAAGCACAACTGCTCCAATTGAAACTGTAGCTGAAGGGTGCAAGGACCCCTTCTTTGACTTCCCCGGCAGCTGCAGAAGCACAAAACAACTTAGGAAGTCGCTGGGTTGGAACATGTCTACATATTGTGATGGACATGTGTGATTTTGCGCATTTTTTGGATACTCATTCTGGTCTAGCATTTTGAATTTCCCTCAGGAACCATCCTGGCCCTCTCCTGGGTTCATATGCTTTTAATGAAGTTATTCAATTCTGGTTCCCAGGCTAGGAATATGATTTAGTTCTGGATACGGTAATTAGTTCAGAAATGTGCACATGACTCAATTTGGTCCAGTGAGATCGAGTCTTAGGACAACTGAAGGGAGGTAGAGGCTTTCTTTTCCTGTTGAACTTGAATCCTTAGTCTATGAAACCTGAGAACACAGTCCACACAAAAGGAACAGAATTGAGAGATGGAAAGAAAGTGGATCTTAAAGACTTAGAGCCCTGGGATTAAGGTTTACCTGAGGTTAGACAAACCTATCCATGGACTTTTGGTTTTGGGAGTCAATAAATTCCTTTTGGATTACGTAATTTGAGTTCTACCTCCTGTTTTCGTAACCGAAAGATTCCTGAATAGTGCAGATCCTTTCCAGAACCAGTGTCTTGGGATCCTCCAAAAGGTAGATACTGCAATTGAGTGCAAACGTTCTAGTTTTCCTGCTCCTGGGTGTGCCTGAGACATGGCATGTGACTTCTCTTGTCGATGATGTGTGCATGGAGGTGATATGTGTCACTTCGTGGGGGGCTCTTTAAAAAATCAGTGCATGATTCGCCACTCTCTCTCTTTGCTTTGTATGACATTGTTCCAGACGGTGGCCTCAGCCTGGGCCCCAGACTGAGGACGACATGGAGCAGAGACCCATGCTGACCCTCGATGGACATGTACCGTGAGCAAGAAATAAACCTTCGTTGTTTTCAACCATTCAGATTTGGGGTCATTTGTTATAACAACACACCTTATCTTGTCCTGAATGATATACACCTGCTCTTCATCCCCTTCCTCTGCTTCCTTCTCTCTCTCTCTTCCATTGCTCCCCTGATCTGCCTAGCAGCCATATAACTTTTTCTTAACTTCTCTTCTGTCAACGGACTATTTCAAAGGTTTCCATAGTTGTCCACCTCCTGCTTTCCCTGTGTGTCAAGTGGATAACCAACCCCTGGCCTGACAAAGCTGTGTCCTTGGCATCACGACCAGTGCCCATCAATTACAGCTGTCAGTCAGTCAACCTCCCCGGCACTGACCTCAGCGGGCCATCTTCCCATGGCCTCAGAGGGCTCTGAATTCTAAAACCTCATCCAGGAATTTCTACTCATTGTCTTATGAAAAGTAACAAGATCCTGAAGTTTGTGCTAGCTATGATTTAATGCTCTGCCAAGGCACAAGAAGTTGACCAAAAAGTTATACACATTGGCCTTTATTTTTGTTAAGCAATGTGCACAACTGATCAGTTAATTAAACCAACACACAAAATTCTGTAGCTGGAATGCCAGTTTGGCAACGTCAAAGTTAGTTGGAAAGCAGTAAAAGTAAAAGTAAAGCATTTCTGAAACTTGAGCACGGCCATCATTAACATACACGATACTTGTATAGCTCAGGGATCTCAAACTTACTAACTCAGGGGACGTGTACATGGGCAATGCAGGCATATGAGAGTGTTGGAGGGAGGTGGGGAACACCATAGTAATACTGTCTACCTTCAGCTCTAGATGGTTATCACCAGATAGCAATGCAACTCCAGTGTTACCAGTTCTTTGAAAAATTTTTTTTTCAGAAAATTTGAAAGACATTTACATATTGTGAACTGTACCATGTTTTTCTAAAATACTGTACCATTCAAACTTAGTGGTCAACCGCAGGTAGAATACCTGATGGCACATAACCCATGGTCACTCCTATTATCTCTTCCTACTCTGCATTGCATTCATTGTACAGATTAGGAAAGTGAGGATCAGAAAGGTAGAGTGACTCACCAAAGGAAAGACTCAAGTCCATATCTTCTGGCTTCAACACAACTGCTTCTTCACCCTCCCGTATCACAGCTGTTTCCTCATAGCTCAAGTGGAAAGCAGAGAGGTTGATGTGTCCCTGAAGAATCCTGCTTCCCACTTCTGTAATGCATACGGTCACCAGGGTACAGCTACAAGCTGAACTACATTTCCCAGCCTCCCTGTAAAGAAGTCATGTGACCTGTCCCAACCAATAGGACACGATAGGAAGTGGGGTCTTGTTTCTAAGCTGCAGCAGTTAAGAAAGAGATGTGCCTTGCCCACCCCCTCTTTTCCTTCCACAGCGTGTTGCAGATGAAGACGCCACAGGACTGAAGTTATCTAGGGCCTGAATCATCAGTTGGAGGAAAGCCACATCCAATCGAAGCATCTATTTTGGACTTGACACCAGGGAAAAATAAACCGCCATTGTATTTGAGTCATGTACATTTTGGTTTTGTTACAGCGACTAGCATTTCCTTAACCAGACAGATATGAATCGACTTTAAAAATATCTTTCTTTTGCCCTCATCCCTTCTGTGTCAGTGGCAGGAGTTTGCAACGGCCAGAACCATCCACTGCACCCAGTGGGCGGTGGGGAGGGCAGAGAAAAGGACTCAGATTAGGTTTGGTGTCTGGGATGGAGGTATAGGGCCCTGTGCGTCACTGCATCCTCTCGCTCTCTCCCTCCAACACCCCCTCCCACCTGGCTTTAAAGAGGGGCTGTTCACGCTTCAGCTGAAGGTGAGCATATTATCACTGAGCCCTCCTGGAGGAAGACGAAAGACAAAACAAGCATTTGGCTTGTCTGGGCCACACACCCTCAACCAAGATAGGAGTCAACATGTTTGGAACATCAAAGACAGTGTGATATCTTAAGCATAAGGAGATTAACATTTACAAAGGTTTGCCCCTCGGCCTGTTCCCAGGAATCCAGCAGACAGAGCCAGAAGGGACAATTAACATCACCCATCTGCACTGGGGTCTTCTGGCATCTCCTATTAGAAGACTTTCTTTTGAGCTTTCTGCTAAATTTAAGATGAAGGAGGCAAAAGTCCGGTCTCATATTTGAGCAAGTGCTTTCTACACACAAGGGAGAAGGCACAAGATGCTGGGAGATAATAGCACAGGGACCGAGCTCTGCAGCTGAATCATGCCTTTGTAAGTACCAGGCCAGAGAGGGAGAAAGCGAGAGCGAGACCATACCCATCTTCTTATAGCAGAGCCAGTACCCTGCAAACCAGGCACCAGTACAAAGCAGGGCTGAGACCGTCTACAAGGCTGGAGGAGGGGTGAGGCGCTGGTTTGTGTCTTTGAAGCAAGAGGCCAAGAATATCTCAACACACTCCAAGCACCAGCAATAGTAGGCAATGGATGGGGACCAAAATCCCTTACAGCTGTTGGAAACCATACCCTATTCAGAGATAATTGGCAATTAGTTAAACAACTCCTGTTTAAAACACTCCTACTCCCCACCCTCAAAGACAGCTGTGTTTAAAAAGGGGAGGGGAGAGACTACTCAAGAAATGTGGAAACTTAATCTTCATGTCAATAAAACAAGACCAGGCTCCAGGAGGAAATGAGTTAGAGAATTAAAAAAGCCTTCTGGCCAACGGGACATTGTTGAAAATCCAGTGCTCCGTCTTGCAGTCACAGTAGACCTTAGTCGAGATTACACAGACTGTGGGGGCCGAAAGTCCTGGTTTAAGTTTCTTAAGCTCTCAGAGCCTCAGTTTTCCCACCTGTAAAATGGGGATGTTTGTATCGCACAGATTAAATGGTGCTGGGAGCTAACACGAGGGAAGTTTCAAGAAGCATTAGCTCTTAGGAACACTTGCTTATTCAAACCCCAACTTTTCAGTCTGGCATTCAAGGTCCCCTTGTAATGTGTCTCCGAACTAGTCTTCCTAACTCCTCCCCCATTTTCAAAACCCTTGCTTTTCAATTTTTTAGTAAACTTTGTTATTCTCTCAGGCTGTTGCTCATTTTTGTACAATATTTGATCTCTCTGCTCATGTAGTCCCCATAAATCTTCCACATCACCTGTGAACTATCACCTTCATGCCTCATGCTCTTACCTCCCTATTTTGACTCCTCCCCTCCCTTGCTATAAGCCTCAGATCTGTAGTTTGCTGCAAGTTTTGTCTTTTTTTTTTTTTTTGGACCCTTTGTTTGATTTCTCTATATCCCTTCTATAAGTAAAACCACCCAACATTTTTCTTTTTCCTTTGACTTAATTCACTGAGCATAATCTCTTCCGGCCCATCCATGGTGCTGCCAATGGCATGAGTTTATCTTTTTTGATAGCTGAATAATATTCCACGATGTATATAGACCACATCTTGATCCAGTCATCTGTTTGGGGCTTTTGGGTTGTTCCCGTATCTTGGCTATTGTAAATAGTACTGCAATGAACATACGGGTGCAAGTTTCCCTTCGAATTAATGTCTTTGTGTACTCTGGGTAGATTCCTAGGATAGGAAACACTGGGTCATATGGTAGCTCCATTTTTAGTAATTTGAGGGTCCTCCACGGAAGTCCCCAGTGGCTGGACCAGTTTGCATTCCCACCAGCAGTTTTACCTCCCTTAGAAACTAGCAACGGCGGGCCCTCCCTGGTGGCACGGTGGGTTAAGCAACGCAATATGAAGCAAACCGTAGCCATGCAGCACAAGTTTGATCCCTGCTGCCGGCTGGGAGGTGACCCATATGGCCCAGGCAGACCTCTCCTGCCTGGCCTGCTGCTCCCCTCAGAAGTGTGTTTCGGTCCATCCGCCTGTTCTGCCCCCTGCTCTGTCTGGTGGACTCTCTCACCTCCCCACACCTCTGGCCTCTACCCCAACTCTTGTATGCATAAATAAATAAATCTTAAAAAAAAAAAAAAGAAAAGAAACTAGCAACGGAAGGACCCAGATCCCTGGACCTTAGTTTCCTCAGCTGTGAAATGAGACAGATGCAGTGAATGTCTCGAAGGTCCCCATCAAGTCTTTTCTTTCCTCTCTGCTAGCCAGTCTTACTATGTCTTCAAGGTCAGGTTCAGACACCACAGTGACGTCTTCTATGGGATGGAACTGTCTTCTTGTAACGTTCAAACCGGAGCTGCAAATCGCTAGTTCTTCTGCTCAACCGGTTTTGCGTTTTTAGAAATCGGAAAAAATCTCAAACAATTCTGAATTTTCAGTTTCCCTTAAGAAGTCAGAAGACCTGCAATCTGGCCCCACATTCCTGGACAAAAGTAAGGACAGCAGCGGTGAGGCGATGGGTCACTGCTGCCCCCTGCAGGCAGGGCAGGCATTTCTGGATTTCCCCACTGCTGGTGCTTTCCTGTGGCCTGTGTCTGCCAGCGCCTGAAGTTTTGCCCTCGCCTCTTGCCCCCACCTCCTCCTCCTCTTCCTTCCAGTCCTCTTCCTCTTCCTTTTCCTCTTGTGCGGCGCTTTTTCATTTTCTGTCTTACTTCGGAATTATTGCTTTTACAAGCATTTCGTTTCAACGATAGACTATGACCCTAGGGTGTGGGAGGGTGGCCTCTTCGGTCTCCGTGTGTGAAGTCCAAAGATTCAGTGCAGACTTTGTCCTCAGAGAATGAACCAGGCCCCTACTGTAGAGTAAAGGTTGATCAGGTCTTTCCACCCTCCCACCACCGTGATGATGGACACGTGCTGCGAGCGTTCCAGGGTGGGCATGCGCAAGTGGGCGCACCTGAGTTGGGACACGGGCTTAAATGGGCGGCGTCATGAGGACGCCAGAACTGCGAGGACCAACAGACAGAACTGCGAGGACCGGCCGACTGACAGAACCCACAGGATGAGCAGTAGCAGCAGTAGCAGCAGCAGAGAGAGAGATAGAGAGAAGAAGCAGCCGAGAGGCTAAGATGCACCGGGGGCCGGGAGGCCTGCCAGCCTCCCGGCCCCCGGCACCCCTGCCTGCCATGGACCTGGCCACCTCTACTAATAAAAGCATGAAAAGCCACCGAGGGCTCCAAGACTCTCCTTCCCTGACCAGTCTGCCCAGAACCATCCCGAATCTTGCTCCTGTGCCACCCGCATCCTTCCTGCAGCTACACCTACCACACTTGAAAGACGCCCCTGGGGTGATGCAAGCCAGCCTTTGAGGAGCAAATGGGTGAGCTAGTAAGAGGATGAACGAATGATGATGTCACCTCCCCAGCAACCCCACCTCCCCTGTGTCCAGATCTGCACCGAGCAGACACGGCAGATATTCCTGGCTCTGGGCTTGGGAGGGCCAAGTGGGTGGTTCTGGGGTGTAGGGTCAGAGAACAATCAGGTCTCTCCACCCTCCCATCACTGTGATGATGGACACCTGTGGTGCTGCGAGCATTCCAGGGTGGGCATGCGCAAGTGGGCGCGCCTGAGTTGGACACGGGCTTAAATGGGCGGCGTCATGAGGACGCCAGAACCAACAGGATAGACAGTACAAACCAAAGAGCAGCAGAGAGAGAGAGAGAGAAGAAGCAGCCGAGAGGGTAAGATGCGCCAGGGGCTGGGAGGCCTGCCCGCCCCCCAGCCCCCCGGCACCCATGCCTACCATTTATTGTATCTGACAATAGAAAGCATGAAAAGCCACCGAGGGCTCCAAGACTCCCCTCCCTGACCCGTCTTCCCAGAACCATCTCGAACCTGCCCAGTGCCGCCTTTCCTGCTGCTACATGGGGCCTCCATCCAAGGGTTCGTTCTTGGTCTTCACAAGGCCTGTTCATGGTAGTGGAATGAGGCTGGGGAGAATGTGGTTGTCCCCAGCCGGTATCCTGACCCACCGTCAGGAGCTGTCCAGGCCCAGGTGCTGCTGGGGGGCTTCAGGGGCAGGGAGGAGAGCGTGAGAGCAGGGGGGACGGAGCAAAGGCCGGAGACAGACTCTCAGGGAGTCAAGGAGGAAGAAAGCAGGGTGGGGCCAGGGAAACACAGGAGGAGCGGAGACTGGCATGGCCCCCTGATGCGAGCGGCAGACCTGCGTCAGGCCCCCGCCTGCTGGCCCTGCGAGCTTGGGCAGCTGACTTAATTCCTCTGCTCTCAGTTTGTGCCTCTGTGTATAGGGCGTGGGACTGCGGTTGGTGTGAAGATGAGCTGAGGTGGCTCCTGGAGCCCGTGACGCCGTTGTAGGTGTCTGCTGCTTCGGCCTCCTGGACGTCCGTCTAGGGGAGGGGCAGGCGTGTGCCTCTCCCAGTGCACATGAGGGCCGGAGACTGGGCTGCTGCCGGCCGGCCGCTAGTTTTTGTCACATCACTCAGCCCTCTGCCCAGTTGGCCTGGAGGCTCTGGGGTAAGAGGCGCTCACTCCCCAGTGGGCCGATGCAGGGTCCGCAGCTTCCCCACCCGCACTTGCCAGCCTAAAGGTCAGGGTGTGAGGTGCAGCCGGAGAGGACTTTTTTTAAAGATTTATTTATGCGTCCAAGTGCTGGGGTGCAGGCCAGAGGTGCAGGTGGTGAGAGGATCCACCAGAGACAGAGCGGGGAGCAGACCAGGGGGATCCACTGAAATACTCTGCTGTGCCATGTGGGTCCCCTCCCTGGTCGGGGATCGAACTCCTGCTGCAGTGGCTGTGGATACTTCATAGTGCAGTGCTTAACCCCTTGTGCCACCAGGGAGGGCCCTGGAGAGGACATTTTAAGCCACTTCCAACCCCTCCCAGAAGCACACTCCTTCCTAGGCTGGGAGGGCTGATCTTGCTCCCTTGCAATGGCCGAGAAGGTCCTGGGCACAGAAGCACCCCTGCCGGGGCCCCTCCTCCACTCCCAGCTCCCACTCTGCCTCCTGCTCCTCCCGAGCCCACAGCCCCAACTTGTGTCCTCACGAAAGTTCAACCGCACCCTGTCTCTGGCAGGGAAGAGCCAACCAACGCAGCGCACGACAAATGCAGTAGAAGCAGGCAGCGCCAGCGAGAGGGGCAGATACATAATTTATGGCTGGCGATGCGTGAGTGGCAGGTGGCAGCGGGAGGCCCCAGCACTTTATCGATTCTTTCAAAAAACCCAAGAAGGGGCCCCGTGCTGAGGGCCAGGGGAGGCGTGGCAGGTGCAGGTGGGGGCAAGGTCATTAAGGACTCTCTATGACCAGGCTGGCTACGGACCGTGGGGGGGGCCGGCAGGGGGGCGCATGAACCCACGCCACCCAATCGATGGCACTGCGTCAAGACCTAAAATGCTCGCTCTGGCTCTTAAGCCAAATGTGCATGAGATTTTTTAAAAGCATTGCTCAGGATGGACCAATGGAAGTCGAGGTGGATTTTTATCTCCCTGTGCAAAGAGGGGGCAGTAACACTTTGCAGAGAGGCAGCAGCAGGAGCACGAGATGAGCGGCCTTCTCCTCTGCTGGCTGCCACAGCGCCAGGCCAGGAAGGTCAAGGTGTTTGCTCAACGCCCCTCCCCACCCCTAAAAGTGAGGCCCACTGGGCTCGCAGGACAAGACTTCCCGGGTGGGGAGCGGCCGGCTTTCACCCAGCACCCTCCTTGTTGTCACCCAGGCTCGAGTCCTCTCTCTCAACTCCCAAGCAAACTGGCCATCGCACCTGCAAACTATGTCCAGCTTTCCATTCTCCATTGCTGCGCTCAGCTTCTCTCGGCTTCTATGGCCAGCCCACAGGCCTCTAAAAATCAGGCCCCATGTGGTCTGCACCACATCCTTTCTGCTGCCCGGACACCCCCCCCCCACCTCCCCCCAGAGATCCTCGACTGTGCCACTGTTACACGGCGACCCTGGTATAAAATAGGTTTGCTTCACTGGGTCTTTTCCCCACATGCCTGAAAGGCACTAAGAATAAGCCCCAATTGTAGGCACATATAACAAAGGTTAATAAAGCGTTTTATTTACAAAAGAAGGGGAAATAGAGAAATGAATAACTCAGGTAGAAGAAAGAGAGACAAATCCATAAGTGCCCTACCAGTTCCTCCGAGCTGGAACCCAACAGCACGCTGAGAGCTGGCTCCGAACCAAGAGCCCCCCAAGGCCCACGTGTCTGGTTTATACCCAGCCTGGCCGCTTAACTCCACCCTTGGGTCCCAGGGAGCCACTCTTCGATGACGGCCTTCTGGGATTTGTAGTTCCTGGATATTGTTGGTCTGGCGTGGGGGTTGGAGTCCATAAATCGGTTTGTATAGTTCATTCAGGACGACCTTTCCCCCTAACACAACCTCTAGTGTTCTCTGCCCTCTCCAGCCCACGTGGCCCACCCCCGGCCCACGTGCATTTCATTTTCTCATGAGGCTTAACACTACCTTGCTGTTGGTGGTCATGGGTTTGTTTTTTTATTGTCTGGATTTTCTTTCCATGAAAGGCAGGAACCTTTCATCTTGTGAACTGTTGTATTCACAGAGCTTAGGACAGAGGCTGGCATGGAGCAGATGCATAGGAAATATGTGTAAATATGATGTAAAGGAGGGCAGGGTGGAGGGCGGGGTGGAGGGGGAAGGGCGAAGCACATCCCAGTGGAAAACTGCAGTGCATTGCCAAGCGACCACTGCGCTCTTGCTACAAGACGCAAATACGCACACGTTCGGATACGCATATATAAAGGAAGAGGATCCCTAAGTGCTGTGGTGGGCAGAGACTTGCGCGGGGCTGGCCGTCTGTGCGAAGGCTTCGGGCTAGAAGTTCGGAATTTAGGATTCAGCATCGTCCATGTCAGTGTGTTATCAAAGGTTGCTTTTGGGGGTTCGTTTTGGGATAAGTTCATTCTTCTGAGTCAAAGGAAGCTCCAGCAGCATGGGGAGCCCTGCTCCCCTACCCAGTTCTGTTGGGGTGGCTGCATCATTGGGGGGAGTTGCATTGTTGGGGTGGCCTCTGCTTACCCGGGGACCAACGGGGTAGCAGAGGCAGCTTAGAGGATTGTGGCTGGAGTCTGGGGAGTCCGGGGCTCCCATTGTGGTTCCTGGGTGCAGGTGTCCTGGCTCCCAGTGTGGACGGAGGTGGGAGGACCCAGGCGGGAGGAGGGAGGTGGGAGGACCGCTTTGATTTCTCTGGTATCCTTCCTGGAGCCACATGTCATTTTTCACTGTCGCCAGCACTTACCTGGCCAGGCTGGTTAGACACGGTGATGAAATGAATCTTCAGCACTGGTGAGAGGGAGAGCCAGGGAGGCAATTCCACAGGGCAGCCTGCCGCCCAACCCCGTGCCCTGCCCCCACCATCCGGCCCCCCTCGGAATGAAAAGGGGCCCAGAATCGTTTTATTCGTCCAGTGCTCGCACAGACAATTATTTTAATGATTTCCTTAAATCATTTCCAAGACTGCCAGTCACCCTATTTGCTATATATATATATGTATATATGTATGTGTATGTGTATATAGATATATATATATAGGATAAGTTGATCAGCAGCTGTGAGGGGGAGGGGCATGAAAGGGGAGGGGGGGAGGGGGCGGGGAGATTAAAAAGTGCTCTCAAAATTATTGTCTCTCCTTTTACTTTTTCCCCCAATTGCTTCAGTCTGCCTCTCGTCTCCCCCCCCCNGGGGAGATTAAAAAGTGCTCTCAAAATTATTGTCTCTCCTTTTACTTTTTCCCCCAATTGCTTCAGTCTGCCTCTCGTCTCCCCCCCCATGTCCCTCTCTTCCCCTCCTCTCTCTCTCTGCTTCTTTCTGTTGAAACAGTGCCACCCCCTCCCATCTTCGCCATCCCCCCACCCCCAGCCTGCTTCACAGACAAACTTGCCCTCTGATGGTTTCTGACAGTGAAATCGCCCTGCACGAGAGCACGCCCCACCCCATCAGCCTCTCAGGCTCATCCCGGTTTCCATGGTGAGAACCCAGCCCCAAACATGAGCTTCTCCTCCATCTCTGGGCTCCCAGCGCAGTTGCAGATGACTCCAGAGCCCTGACCCCAGAGAGAAATGACGCGTGGCTCCCGAGTAAGGGTGGCTCCATCGGGGACCATCCGGGGCTTTGCCCCAGCTGTGACGGGTCAGGGGCCACGGCTGCCCCAGAGACAGCCTCCCCACCTAGATGCTAGTTTTGCAGGGGTCAGTGTCCCCCAGGTGTAAAGGGGGGCCCATGGAGGAGACAAGGCAGATGAGGGTTCCAGGGCCAGGCTCTGCAGCCAGCTGGCTGTGTGGTCCCGGGGAAACCACCTACATACTGGCTCCGGGCCTCAGTTTCCTCATCTGTGCAGTGGGTAAGTCGTGCCTCTTGTGGGATGAAAGGTCAGCACGTGGGTGGGTTAACACACGGAAGCTCCTGGAACCGTGACTGACACATTTTGGGTGCACCTTGCGGGTCCGCTGCTGGCATTGCCTGTCATCTCGTGTCTCCATCCTGGAGAGGTGGATCAGAGGGAGGCAGGGACTTTTTGACCTGGACCTCAATAGCACAAGCCTATTAGCTGGCTGCTAAGGAGGTACTTAAAGCAATCCCATCCCAAAAGTGTCGGGGAGCTGAATGAGCCAAGGCGTGCTAATCAAATTCCATTTCTACCAGCTTTTAGCTGTGTGACCTTGGACTAGTCACTTAGACCTCTCTGTGCCTCAGAGGCCACCCTGGCCTCCCTGTGATACCTCCCTGGCCCCCATCAGGTCCAGACAAGGCCAGCTGGAAAGCCCACATTCTCCCCACCACGCCCTTCTTGACACCACCAGCCTCCCTGGCAAAGCTGATCCAATCTGAGCTCCTTATCAAAGTCAAGGCCAAGATCAGCGGGGAAAGAGCAGGTCAAAGTAAAGGATCCAGATGTGCAAATTTCCTTCAATGAGGCAGATGTGACCCAGCGATTCTACACCAGGCATAACGGTTGCATCTGATTCTTCACTTCCATTAAAGGAATTGTAGCAGGTGCAAAAACCGGAGATTATCCCAAGAATTAAGATATGAAAAGCATGTTAGATCACTAAACTCCAATTAGGGAAATTAAATCGTTCACACTCCTCTCCTGACGCAGTATCGGGAACTTGCATTAGCTCTGGGCTCCGGTTCTAATAAAATTAGAGAATAACACTTTAATTGAATTGTGCTTAAAAGGATCATACTGACAAATGTGATTGTATCTGGCTGGGACGCACACCTTCTCCAGCAATCATTAAATCCAATGAAATGCCAGTCTCGGGATCCTGACAGTTTTCTGCAACAGTCTGTGAACCGTGCTGTATCTTGGAGTATCTAATCAATTTAGAGCCGCCTCATTAAGACTTGGCTGCTAACGGATACTTAAAAATCAAAGCAAATTACTGCACTCCATGGATAACTAGCTAATCATATCAATACAACATGGCTGGATTGTGTTGCAACAATTCATTTCCTCTTTAAGAAGCCACTGTCATCCATAATTTCGGGATTGAAATTCATAAGCCTGATGCAGATATCTCTGATGTCAAAGATTTTCCTGAACTCAGCACTGAGGGGGATGCAGCACGCTGTGTTTCAATTACAGCCTCGGCTCATCCCTGTATATTGAGCCCAAGACCCCTGTTGTGCAAAAGAGGCATTGTAAGCTCAGAGATGGAGCGCGTCTTTTCTAAGATCACACAGCAAATTAGCAGCAGAGCCAAGACTTAACCTTTCTTGACATCACATCGCATTTTTAACATTTTATTTTATTTTGCATAGAAGAACTGGGGTGCAGGCCAGCTGTGTATGTCAGGGTGTGGAACTACGGTGAGAGGATTCACCAGAGACAGAGTGGGGCGCAGAACAGGCAGATGGACTGAAGTACACTGCTGAGGGGAGCAGCAGGCGAGACAGGAGAGGTCTGCTGCACCATGTGGATCCCCTCCCTGGCCAGGGATCGAACTCAGGCCATAGTAGTGACAGTGCTGAGACTTAACCCCTAGGCCACCAGGGAGGCCCCTTTGTATCCCTTTATTAGCAGTGCATCTTATTTTAATATTCTAACTAGTAACAACATAAATGTTGGTGGTGGTAGACCACCCTCATTACAATAAGAATAGCCCCTATTTGTATAGATGTTACAACAAATTGAGGTTATTTAATTTTCTCAGCAACCCTAGAAGTACTTTCCATGGTTACTGTGGTAGGCTTTAATGCTGCTCACCAAGTATTTCCAGTTCTCCCCTCCAGAACGTGGTGGAACTGCATTCCTGGTCCTGTGGTTGGATGCAGGGAGGCAGAATCTGCCTAGGGAGTGTGAACCAAAGAGAGCAGAACGTGAGTGTTGGCTGACGCTTTCCCTCATCCTCTCCGCTCTGGCCCCTGCACCAGCAGCATCTGGCTGGCAGTGAGCAGAAAACTCCCAGCCCACGCGGAAGGCAGCATGAGTGAGAAATGACCTTGAGTCCTTGGAAGCCAGAGTTCCGGGCT
This sequence comes from Galemys pyrenaicus, assembly GCA_019455555.1. Lineage (NCBI taxonomy): Eukaryota > Metazoa > Chordata > Mammalia > Eulipotyphla > Talpidae > Galemys > Galemys pyrenaicus. Next base: position 4,514,154 of record JAGFMF010012032.1, read on the forward strand.
GTTTCTGCAGGATAACCTAGCGATTGCTGGTTGGTAGAATGGTCACCCAGTAGAACTTCACAGCTGAGGGAATGAGGGCACGCAGAATGCAGTGGCTAATGCAAAGTCCCATCTGGCACCATCAGTAGAGTTCTACCATCTGGGAGTCTGGATGGCTCTTGCTCTTTGCACTTCCCAGCGCCTCTCCTCATTCTGTGGTCTGCAGGGCGCCACTGAGTGGTGGGTGCCGAGAATTGCATTTTGGAAACGCAAGTCTCTCCCTGGTCGCTCAATCTGTGCTGGGCAGGTGGGTTGTATTTTATTTATTTGTGCATACAAGAACTGGGGTACAGGCCAGAGTTGTGGGAGTGAGAAGAGTCGCCAGAGACAGAGTGGGGAACAGAACAGGCAGACTGACTGAAACACACTGCTGAGGGGAGCAGCGGGCGAGGCAGGAGAGGTCTGCTGCGCCATGTGGGTCCCCTCCCTGACGGGGATCGAACTCTCACTACTGTGCTGCAGATGCTTCACAGTGCAGCGCTCAACCTGCTGCGCCACCAGGGAGGCACCAGGTGGATTTCTTAATAGGCTTTTCTAGACATCTGAACCATTGACATTCTCTGGAACCCCTTCGGTGTCTCCAGAGATGAAGGTTGTCCAGTAGGTATGTTTTTTATTTTTCTTTATTTATATATATTTGAAATCAATTGTAGCCCCATGGATTCCCCATCACCATTTCACCAGTGCACCTTCACCTCAGTCCCTTGTGCTCTTATCTGCCCTTAACCCTCTCCCTCCCCCTTCCCCACCAAGTGTCCCCAATTTGTCCTTGTCTTTTTGTTTTTGTTGTGTTATTATTATTATTATTATTATTATTACTATTGTTCTTATTCCTTTCCTTGATCCTTATTTGGTTCCCTTATATTCCTCCTAGGGGGGACCATCCAGTATTTTTCTTTTGCCTCCTGACTTACTTCGTGGCCAGCAGGTATTTCAGGAGAACCCACTTCACCAAAGGACTGACTCGTGGAGAAAGTCCAGGCACTCTGAGTGGACCAGGTAGGGACCACTGGACACAGGGACCAGGCAGGGACCACAGGGACCTTCTGGCACCGCCCCTGCCTAGCCAAGTTGGCAGCTGTAGATGTGAGCGGGGGTGAGGAAGTCTCTGCTCTTATGTTCTCCTGACTGTGTCTCCCCATTGGCTTTGCCGGAGAAGTTTCGAGGGTGGAGCTGGAGAGAGGAAGCCCCAGCCGTGGAGGAGAAGAGAGTTTGCCCAAATTGTATACAGCTTCAGGAAATGTATACTCTTAGAGAGCCATATCTGAGTCGGTTAAGACAGTAATTGCAGACCTTCCCGCCACGGGGAGAAGGCGGGGGCAGGGCCTGCTATTACCTTGTACCCTCAAGCACAGCTGCCTGTTTACAGGAGCGCTGTGCACTGTGGGGCGATCCTCTGGTAGTGCTGGGACCCAGGCCCCCCACAACTGCCCGCTCTCGGGGCCTGGCCAGCAATGCGGATGTCCAGCCCTGGGGTCCCCCTTGCCAGGATGCTCAGAGGAGTGGCTATTGGGGTGCAGACATCAGGCCCCATATCTTTTCCACTTGTCACAGGCCCAGCGCAGCCCAGCCCTGCTCCAGCTGGACAGCTTCCTTGGCCTGGGACCTGAAGGCCAGAAATCTGGGTCCTGGTCTGAACCCAGCTACTTACCTACTGGGGACCCTGGCACGTACCCTCTCCTTTCACACCTTTGGTCTTTGCATTTTAAAATGAATCCCACTAGTGGGGTTCAGACTGTGTGCCTAATCCTTTTAAGAAGGGGGGCTGCTTCTGTGGATGCGGATGTCTGATGCAGATTGTTTTTATTTTAAAACCACTTTTCAGTATTTGTAGCGATGCTGCAGTTGACAGAAAACAATGCCAACTGAGTTAAGCAGAATCGCAGACTGTGGGGATGGCTGATAGACGCCCTCTGACGACCAGAGGACATGGATGGGGGCTCCAAAACATCAAATCCCATGCAGGCTGGCTCTACTCAGCCTCGCGGGGGGCCACCGCTGGCATTCATGGCTGAGAGCTCTCTGCAGACGCCACCCCATTGGCACCCTAAGCGTAACAGCTACCCCCAACAGCACCATCCTCTGAAAGAGTTCCACAGGGACTCTGCATCAAGCTAGTCAAAAGTCTGGTGAGGGTGCATCTGATGGAGAACCCAGCTCACCCGAGTGTCCCTAGCTGCAAAGGAGCCTGGAAAGCTAACTGTTGGCAGAATCAGCTCCTGCATTTGGAAGTAGACCCTGCTTCATAAAATGGGGAGTCTCTGAAATAGGAAGGGGGGATCAAGTGTAAAAAGATCAGCAGAAAAGACAAGTATAAAACTGGTTTAAAACCCTTGCACAGGGGCCTCCTGGTGGTGCAAGGGGTTAAGTACCACACTATGAAGCATCTGCAGCCACCGCAGCACTTCAATCCCTGGCCAGGGAGAGGACACAGATGGTGCAGCAGACCTGTCCTGCCTTGCCCGCTGCTCCCCTCAGCAGTGTGTTTCAGTTGATCCACTTGTTCTGCTCCCCATCCATCCATCCGTCCGTCCGTCCGTCCGTCCGTCTGTCTATCTATCTATCTATCCATCCATCTACTTATCTATCTCTCTATCTCTTTATCTCTCTATGTATGTATGTATCTATCTATCTATCTATCTACCTGTCTGTCTGTCGGTCTGTCTATCTATCTATCTACTTTTAAGGAATTGACTCACACAATCATGGGGCCTGGGGAGTACCAAGTTTGTAGGGCAAGCTAGCAGGCTGGCAACTCAGTTAAAATAGATGCTGCAATGTTGAGTCTAAAAGCTCAAAACTCAGAATTTCTATGTTGGATTCTGGAGGTAGAATCCCTTCTTTGCAAAACCTCAGTCTTTGTATTTAAGGTCTTCAACTGATTGAACGAGGCCCACCCACTTTATGAAGAGTAATCTGTTTTACATAAAGTCAACTGATTGCAGTGTTGATCATCTCTAAAAGATTGTTTGGGCAGGAACTAGACTACTATCTAGACTACATTTGATCAGACAACTGGTCATCATAGTTTAGCCAGATTGACAGATAAAATTCACCAACATACTAGGATTACTCTCAAGAACGTGCCCTCTGGAGAGACAGTGAGCTCAGCTGAGGTCCTATAGACTGTAACTAGACACAAAGATACCTGTTTCTGATGTCTCCAAACTCCAACACCAGCTCTAGCTTCTCTGGTGAGTAATAGCACTTGGTAGGAGTAATAATAATGGCAGCAGACAGCATTTATTCCAGCCTATGCTGTACAACACGTCTTCTGTTAACTGCCAGGAAAGTCCTATGAAATAAGGAGAATTGATATTCCATTTTATAGAAATGGCCTGAGTCACAGAGAGTTAGAACAGTGAGGTCCAGAACCCTATTTCTCTTATTCTCTGTTCCTCTCTCCCTCATAGATTTGCTCTGCCATCCACAGCAGAGGGAGATGCCATTTCATCTTCTTCTCTGGGATGGAGAGGCACAGAGTGTGCTTTCTGTCATTGGTGACACTCGAAACAATTGTGCCCAGAGCCCCAGGCAACTGGGCTCATTTTAGTTCTTATCTGTGAAGAAGACACCTTCATGTTTGTGTCTGCCAGAGTCATAAGTATGTCCCTTTTCTCATTTATGCATCACCTTGCTTACATGACAACATTTGATCAATATCCACTCTGTTCTATGTGCTAAGGCTGTAATAGTGAATAATTGCTAACGATGAGACGGTGATGATGATGATGCAGGTGATGATACTTGTGATGAGGAAGACCCCAGATGGTCTCAGTGCTCTAAATGTGATACTCCTGGTCAACCATCCTCTACTCGCATTTGGGAAACTGATTACTACTACTTGTTCGTTTCAGGCTGTGCTAGTCTCGAGCGCGTACAACTACAGACGTGCACCATCAGCCACCATCACGCCATTCCCATCACGTCTGTGCAACTCAGAGAACCAGGGGTGGGGTTTCCAGGGTGACTGCAGGGTGGAGATCAGGGAAATAGATCTTGCTCTCTCGTGCCTCAAGTCATGTCTGTCTGCTCTCCGGGCGAGTCTCACTTAGCTGCTGATAATGAATAGTGACATGTTCATCCCATAAAGTCAGTTTGTTCCCTGCCTCATCTCCTTTAGGCTTCTTCCCAAAAGAGAAGCAAAGATGGTGTCCACTTCCTCCAGTCATGCCCCCGTGTTAGTCTCTGCTACATCAAAGGCTCTGCAGAACTGTGGTGTAAACATCTGGAGTTTGTTAGCAGAGGGTCGGCTAATGCTCAGAAAGGAATAGAAGGCAGAAATAAAGATTGGGAGTAATAGCTAGCTTGGGTTTTGCCCTGCTCCATGAAATCCTTGCAAACAACAGGAGGGGTCCTGCTTCTCCCACCACCCCACCATGGATGCGTTCTCTTCTGATGGCTCTTGTTTTTCACATCTCTGTCCATGCACGGTCATTTTCAAGTTCTTCAAACCTTCAGACCACAGCCTGTCCTCAAGACACTCTGCTACCTAAAGGACAGAAGGAAGAGAGCTGCACCCCTGTATCCTAACATCCCCCCTTCCAGGACTTGCCCAGCTCAGTCACGCTTCAGGAAGGGGCTGGAAAAAGGGCTAAGTCCCAGGAGTTAGGGTGAAGTCCAAGCCCCAAATCTACTTGAGTCTCCCACCCAGGAGCAATGCTCTTTCCAGATGCTTGGGAGGCCGGCAGAAGTGACCACTTCTCTGAGCATGGCTTTGCTGCTGCGCTTGGGAATTACCGTCATCTCCACCCCACTGTTATTGTGCTGAGAAGCTCTTTATTCCTCTCTGCTCCTGCTTGACAAGCCTCTGGGTTCACGCACACGTCCAAGATCTGTCTGGGGTCACTTCCTTATTAAATGCCGCTGGAGTGACAACAATATTCCCTCTGAAATGGATGGAGACTGTGGTCTGAATGTGCCAGGGGAAAGAACTCCGAAGATGCACCGGGATTCTATTACAGACGGGGACAGTCCTGGAGACAGCGCGTGACCGGATGGCTCTAGGTGAAACAGAACCTGCATTTTCATTTTTTTCTTTCGTCATTTACTTTTTTTTTTTAAAGATTTATTTATTTATGCATACAAGCACTGGGGTACAGGCCAGAGGTGTGGGGGGTGAGAGGATTCACCACAGAGAGCAGGGAGCAGAACAGGCAGATCAACAGAAGTACACTGCTGAGGGGAGCAGCGGACACAGCAGGAGAGGTCTGCTGCGCCATGTGGGTCCCCCATCTGGCCGGCAGCAGGGATCGAACTCAAGCTGCAGTGGCTGCGGTTTGCTTCACAGTGCATTGCTTAACCCACTGCGCCACCAGGGAGGCCCTCGTCATTTACTTTTTTTAACATACATTTATTACATCATCCTTCATATTTGTACAATGTATGATGTCCCCTTGAAATTCCCACCACCAATTCACCCATGCACCACCGCTATAGTCCCTTGTGCTCTTCCCACCCCTGTCCTGACCTTTCTCCCTCCTTCTCCCCTTCAGAATGTCTCTGATCTATATTTGCCTGACAGTTTTGATTTTTTCTTTATTATAGTTACTCCCCCCCACTCCTGACCCTTTCTTTGGTTCCTCTACATTACTCCTATAAGTGAAACCATCTGATATTTTTTTCTTTTTCTTTCTGGCTTACTTCACTGAGAATAATCCCTTCCAGCTCCATCCATGTTGCTGTGAGTGGCATGAGTTTATCCTTTTTGATTGCTGAGTAATATTCCACTGAGTAAATATACCACATCTTCTTGATCCAGTCATCTACTTTTTGGGCATTTGGGTTGCTTCCATAGCTTACCTACTGTAAATTGTGCTGCAATAAACATAGGGGTAGAACCTGCATTATCTTATTTGATTCTCCTACCTGTCCTGGAATGGACACATCATAATCCCCATTTTGCGTGTTTGAGGAATCCAGACTTTAGAGATGTAAAGTCGCTTTTCCAAGACCATACAGCAAATGAGAAATGCAAATCCAGATAGTTGGAGGCTGCACCAGGTGAGGTAGCACCTGTCTCTACAGCAGATAAACCTCAGCATCCCAGTGGTTTAATGAAAAAATTGACAAAGAAGTGTTTCTCATTTGCAACCAGTATCTCCGATGTGCACTGGAGAAGGGGCTCTTTGCAGCATGCCACTGCCAAGGTCACCCTGTCATGCCAGCTGGAAAGGGAGAGAGCAGAGCAGAGCACCAGGGCAGCGATTTATGGGGAGGTCTGTGCACCACTCCCCCAGGGTGAACCTCTACCTTCCAAGCCGAGGAGATGCTCGCGCCCTGCGCTCGGCACCCTGAGCTTCCCGGCAGCTGAAATGGATACCAAGAGGACATTTTTCTGCCCCCTTGATATGCGTGTCTTCAGCAATCAATACCCATTTCTCTGCTGCTCTTTTGGAGATCAGGGAGGAGGGGGACAGTTGAGGTCCCGGTTACCGTGTCAAGAAAACTGAACATTTTTGAAATGTTCAGGAAGACAAAGTTGCTTTGAGTCCTGTCTTGCTCATCCTTCTGGATCATCTCCACTCTGCCTAGTCTTTGAGCTAGCATTTTCTAGCTCTGAAAGTTCTATGCAAAAATAAATACATGCATCTTTTTTTAAAAGGGGGGGAGGGTCATGAACTCCATTTTGCAGCTAAGGGAGCTGAGACCTAGAGAGCAGACTAGCAGATGCTGGAGACCCCGTCGCTAGAAATGACAGAGCTGAGATTCCAAACCCACCTGTCTGCGATCCTAAAACCTGAGCTCTTTCCACTGTGCCCCATTTCCCATCCCACCACCCCTCAAGGCACACGGCTATCCACAGAGCCGTCGCTCCCCCGTGCTTGTTTGGTAAATGAGGAAAACAGAACCTTTAGAACTCAGAGATAAATCTGGGTCCAGAACCGGATCCTGAACCTCTCTTTCCTGGGTCATCTTTGTGACTCGAGTGAGTATACTTTCCCAGCTAAGATGTTCCTTAAACATCTGTTCTAACTTGTTCTCTTTTGGTTTGGGTTCCTAAAATGTGCTCTGGGCCCTTATTCATAGCCATGTGAGCGGGGAGGTCCCTATGTCAGTGTGCAGGATCTGCCTCGCGGGATTCAGGCCTGGCCCCCGGCAGGGCAGGGCAGGGCCCCCGAGCTGGCTCAGCTGCTCCTGGGGGCCGGAAGTCATGGTCTTAGTGGTCTTGTCTGGCCTTGCTGAGGCAGCGAAGGGTCAGGGCTGGGAAGCATCTGGAAACATTGACGACTCAGGGCCGTGGAGCCAGAACCTGGTTTCTAGTCCACCCCTGATGGAGCGTACGGCCTGAGCAGTGAATGCATGACACCCTTCAGGCCCGGTCTCTGCCTCCAAAGGCTAGAGATAGTAGCCCGCACGCCTGCCTTCCTCTCGGCCAAGCCCTGTCCCCAATGGCACATGTGACAGGGGCCCGCAGCCACCTGAGCTGTCACTAAGGACTGACACAGATGGTGCGGAAGCTTCGGCACCGTCTCACCAATGACCTCTCCTCCCCGCCTGTCACGCCCTCGCTTCTGCAAGATGGCCGCAAGTCGTCCCAGCCGACGGGCGAAGTGTCACTGGCTTCTGCTCACGAGGGCCGGGGACGGGGGCGGGCAGCAGAGCCAGGCCCAGGCCCAGGCGCCCCAACCCTGGCCCTGACTTGGGGTGCCTCCCTCACTGGGTCGCTCGGGTCACAGTGGCCCGACCGCTTCCTTTACTTCCGTGCGCCGAGGTCCTCCAGAAGCCCGAGGAGGCCCCTGCTTCTCCAGCTGGCCTTGCTGGTTGCGTCATGCATCACCGGGCCTTGTTTTCCACTCCTGCGGGCCTGGGTCCCTCAGGAGTCCTCTGTAAACTCGCCTCTCATCAATGGGCCCCGTTCAGGAAAACTGGCTCCTCTGACACCGTTTTAGACAAACCATAATGTGTGTGGAGCTGAAAAAGTTTCTATTTACGAGTCTGCAGGAAATAGCCCTGGGCAGTGGATGGTAATTGTAGGGTGAAGGTTCACCAGGCTCGGAGGGGAGAGAGGACCTGCCTAGGGCAGGGGCAGCGGCCTGGTGCAGGAGGCTGGTGATGGAGGCGTCCCACGAGCCGATACTGGAGGTGGCGGTAGAAAGGACGAACATGGTCGTTAAACCCGCCGTAGGAATTAAAATCAAGGTGCGGGTATCAGATGCCGCAGACAGTATCGGGGCGCAGCCCAGAGGTGGGGATGTGGAGATGGGGGCCGTCAGAGGGCCGCCCTTCACACACGAGCCTCGTCACACCCAGAAGTGTGTGGTAACAACTCCACAGAGGGGTGAAGCCCTCCCCAAAAGAACGCTCGGTCAGGACAACGTCTGCCCTGGCAAGACGCAGCTCTCCCCGGCCTGCGACTGTGCAGCTGCCTCTCTTCTCCTCCTTTCCCAGTGAACCGGTCCTTTTAAGATGTGACCTTCGCCTGCCGTGTCTGTGCAAACGTCTTCAGGATAAACTCGCCTCATGCTGCTGAAAGGGGAGCGCAGCTGAAACTTTTCTCAGAGGAAGCCCCAGGGCCCCGCTCATGGAGCCCCACATCGCTTCCGATCGGCTTCCAGCCCCTTCCCGGGGACCCGATGCAAGCAGGGTGAGCCCCAGGCGTGGGCATCGTGGAGAGGCCCGGGCCTTCTGGGAGAATGTGCCGTGATGCGCAGGGGAGGGCGGGGGGCTGCCTCTGTGCCACAGCGGGGGGCTGTGGGGGGGCTCTCAGCACCTCCGTCCTCCTCAGCCTCTCCCAGGGCTCCTCCCATGGGCTGGAGGGCTCACCTGGTCACTTCTCCAAGCTCTGACGCAAAGAGCACCTGCCTGCCCACTGCCCCCCCGCTCAGTCTCTCTCTCACACACCACCTCACACACCGACTCGCGCACACAGCTGTATATACAGCCACACACCCGCACGCACATCCACGCACACAACCTATTCCTCTAGCCCACTTGATTCTTCTCCCCTGCACCCACTGGCTCTGACACGGGCTCATTCTAGGGTGCACTGTCTATTCCTCTGTGCGCGAGCTCCCCAAGGACATGAGCTTTGATTGCTGCCCCCCTGGGCGCCCCCACTAGGGCTGACATCGTGGTGCGGTCCTCCCACAGCACAGCCCCTAGAGCAGTAGCTGCAGGTGGGCGGTGCTCACTCAATAGCATGAAAGAATGAACACAGGAATGAATGGATGAATGAATGCATGCATGGATCCCAACAGCGTGGCCCCCTTGGGGTCCCTCCCTAGTATATCCCAACTCCCCAGGCAAGTTCAGGCAGAGGACATTGGCCTTCAAGACCCTGTTGGGTGGGTGCTCTCGCCTGGGAAGTTACCCAGTTAGCACATCACAAAGGGGCCAGAGCCCAGCCAGGAAGCGGGGTGATGCGTCCCAGGTCATCCAAGATCAGGGGTGACTGAGCCAGGCCCTGCTTGGGCCCCCTGGACCCACCGGCTTAGCAGGTGAAGACAGAGCAGACAGGTCTCAGCCGCCAGGGGACTCCAGATTCCCGGAGAGCTGGCCCAGCTGTGGGCACGGGATGGTGGGGAAGGGGCACAGGTGTGGGGCGGGGGCTGGCCGGGTCCTGCCGTAGCAAGGGAAGGGCCGGTGGGCCTGGGAGGAGGTGACATGGTAGAGCAGGTCCGCCCACACCACAGCCTGAACGGACACCGTCCCGAATGGGCCAACCTCTGCCCCACGGACAGCAGCTCCACCCCCAGCATCTGCCCCCTACCGGCTGTGTGACCTTGACCTGCGACCTTGACCCCGGGACCTCCTGACCAACGGAGGTCAGGACGAACGTCAGCCAGGACGAAAGGGCCCCTGGCTGTGCCGGAGGCTGCCAGCACCTGTGCCAGGACCAGGCCCTCCTCACCCAGGAAGTGGTGCCGGGCCCTGCAGGGCAGAGTCCGGCCACCTCCGTCCAGCCCCGGTATTTTTAGCACCTTCCCTCCGTCCCTGCTCCCACAAGCCGCTAGCCCACTCCTTGCCCAAATAACAGTCACCAAAATAGCTCTGGCGTTGACCAGGGGGACTGGGAGGGTCCGTCCCTCCTGCCGGTCAGTCAGGCATGAGCAGAGGCCTGGGCTTGGGCGAGGCCCACGCGGAGGCTGTTAATTGTACCTTTGGGCCGAATAAAAAAAATAGCTCTCGTCGGCCGATCGCAGCCGCGGTGGTGAGCCAGGTGCTGCCCCCGGCCTCAGGTCCGGCCTTCCTCTCGGCGGCCGAGTGGGACTGTCCCGCAGAGGCCAGCAGGACCGTCCTGCTCGGATGTCCCTGCCACAGGAGCCACCTCCGCAGGGCCCCCAACAGTGCCCGGCCGCCGGGCCTGCCCTCCCTGCTCTCGTCCTCCTGTCGCCCGGTGCCCCCTGGGTGCACGCAGGCACCCTGCCCGGCTTGTGTGCTCCCCAAGCTCGGTGCCCGGCCTGTGTGCTCCCAGCCCGGCCTGCGTCCTCCCCAAGCTCGGTGCCCGGCCTGCGTGCTCTCCAAGCTCGGTGCCCGGCCTGCATGCTTCCCAAGCTCAGTGCCCGGCCTGTGTGCTCCCAGCCTGGCCTGCGTGCTCCCTAAGTCTGCGTGCTCCCCGCTGGCCTGCATGCGCCCCAAGCTCGGTGCCCGGCCTGCATGCTCCCAGCCCGGCCTGCGTGCTCCCCGCTGGCCTGCATGCGCCCCAAGCTCGGTGCCCGGCCTGTGTGCTCCCAGCCTGGCCTGCGTGTTCCCCAAACCTGCGTGCTCCCCAAACCTGCGTGCTCCCCGCTGGCCTGCACGCGCCCCAAGCTCGGTGCCCGGCCTGCGTGCTCCCAGCCTGGCCTGCGTGCGCCCCAAGCTCGGTGCCCGGCCTGCGTGCTCTCAGCCCGGCCTGCGTGCTCCCCAAGCCTGCGTGCACCCTGCCTGGCCTGCGTGCGCCCCAAGCTCGGTGCCCGGCCAGCGTCTGGGTCTGGAGACGGCCGACAGTCCCACGCTACCTGCTGAAGAAGGACACCGGCCAGACACCACTTCAGACGGTCAGGAGTGTGAGCCAGCCCCCCAACCAGCCCGGGACCCCAGTGAGAACAAGCCCTCTCGTGCGCCCAGCTATTTATGAGGGTCAGCGTCCCCTCTGGGCTCACAACGGTCTTGACGGTGGAGATGGGCCCTGGGACAACCAAGGCCGCCATGTGACGGGTCCCGGCACGTAGGGCAGATGAGAGACCAACCAGGCTTTCCCGCCCTCCCGCCACTGCTGTGACAGTGGACGCCGCGCAGCTGCATGCAGCCTGAGTGGGCATGTGCAGGTGGGCGCGCCTGGGCTGGGACACGGGCGTGTAGGGGCGGCATCACGAGGATGCCAGGAGAGAGGCAGAAAGAGGGAAGGGAGCCCAGAACGTGGAGAGGCTCCGGGGGCTAGGAGCCTGCCAGCCTCCTGGCCTCCCGGCCCCGCCTGCCGTGCACCCGGTCACCTCTGATATAATGATGTAATAAAAGCCTGGAAAAGCCACCGAGGGCTCCAGGCCGCCTCCGGGACCGTCTGCCGGAATCACGGAGAACCTGCTCTGTGCCCTTCCTGGCGCTACACGGCCCCTCTGGCAGTGACCAGCCAAGTGGGACTGGCCTAGGATGAGACCCCTGTTCACAGCTGATGGACCAAGCTGGTGACCCCAAGCATCAGCCTGGGGTGAACCGGGCAGCCTGGCCCAGGGCTCTGGCACAGCCCACACGCCCAGCCTGCTGAGTAAGGAGCCCCGTCACTCTGCAGGCCGCGGCCTCGCCTTGGTGGCCGGCCTGGGCCCCGCCGCTTGCCTCGCCCTAGCAGCAGGCACTCCCCTAGCTCCTGCCCTCCCCGTCGCTCTCCCTGGCTCCCCTGAGAAGTTGTCTCCTCTCACCCCGCTTTGCAGAGGCGGCAGCCCGGGCCCGATGTCACCTCTCTGCCTTCCCGGCCCGGCCGTGGCCTCCCGTTCCTCTCCTCTGTGCCCCGCCTGCTCCCGACTCTGCCCAGACTGTGGGTGCAGCAACTCGACCACTGGCCAGAGGGGGTGCTGGGTGAGTCCTCAAGCCACCGGGCGGCCCCCCACGTGCCAAGTCGCCTGAAGGCGGCACCAACAGGGCAAATCATGAAGAATGACAAGTCGGTGTTCGGGGCGGGCGGGGTCCATCTGAGAACAGAGGGTGCACACGTGTGATGCTGCGGCCGGGTGAACCTCAGGGAGGGCCCTCGAGCCCAGCCGCCCCCGGGGCTTCCGGAGTGGATGCGCCAAGGCCCAGGGTCCCGTGATCTTGCCCGCGGGCCAGCCTCTGTGCCTTGGGGCTCTCGCGGAGAGGGCTGAGAAGGGTGACAAGTGACGGGACAAAGGGCTTGAAGGCTGTTAGTGGGGCCGCTCTCCCACCCCTCTGAGTTCTCAGGGTCACCTCCCCACATCCAGTCTGCCTCTCTCTAGGGCTCCTGAGTCTTGTCTAGTGCCCTGTGTGGCTGGCCTACCTCAGCCCTGTCCGAAGTCTGATTGCTCCCGTTCCCTTATTTCTTCTCAGCCGTCTGCATATTCCTCCCCGCTCCAGTCTCATGCCTTCAGCACGCATCCTCTCTGGCTCCAACCTTTCTCTCTCTTCCTTCCTCCTGCCAGGTGCCTATGAGACGGGGCTTGTCTAACACCTTCACGCTCTCTCCTCCCACTGGAAGGTCGGCCCCCAGGGCCTTGGCCCAGCTGTGTGAGTCAGGGACGCAGCAAGGACTCAGCAACTGCTGTGAAGGAGCAACTGGCTTAGCCCACACACGCCAGGTGGGGCTTGGGAGCCCCCTGTCATCTCCTCTCGCAGAGTCTGCCCAGCGGCCTGGTCTGCCGCTGAGGCCCCGCAGCCCTGCGTGGGTGGGAGCCTCCTCAGGGGTGCTACTTCCCAGGGGTCTCGGACTGCCCCCCGACTGCCCCCCACCTGAGGGCCGACTGTCTTTAGGCCCTTCCCCGGACCTCACGGCCACCGGTGCAGAGCACAACAGGCCCCACAGCTGCGGGCCCCGTCCCCGAGCATCTGCCCGAGGTTTTGTTGGAAGACCTTCCGTCACGTGAAGCCTCGGCCTCCTTTTCTTTCCCTTTGTCACGGAGCCGCAGACAGTGCACCCGCGCACCGGACTTTTCTGGAAAGGGTCAGGTAGAGGCCTTCGGGTTTTGCAGGCCACAGTTCAGCCACCCACTCACGAACAGCCACAGACTATACAGAGGTGGATGAGAGGCTGATTCCAGTGAAGAAAAAATGATGGATTTGGGCCTCCCTGGTGGAGCGGCAGGTTGAGCGCCGCACTGTGAAGCTTCCACAACACAGCAGCACGAGTTCGATCCCCGGCCAGGGAGGGGACCCACAGGGCGCAGCAGACCTCTCCTGCCTTGCCCACTGCTCCCCTCAGCAGTGTGTTTCAGTCTGCCTGTTCTGCTCCCTGCTATGTCTCTGGTGACTCCTCTCACCTCCTGTGACTCTGCCTGTACCCCAGCTCTTGTGTGCATAAATAAATAAATATATTTTTTTAAATTATGGCACTTAATTTCTCATCATTTCCCCATACCATGTGCAGGCTTCTTTGCAGTTTTGTTCAGCCATTGGAAAACCTACAAACTAGTCCCAGCTGGCAGGCTGTGAAGAAACCAGGCCGTGGGCCCCAGTGACCCCTGGATTGGCTGGGAAACCTGGGTCCCTCCTGCTAGACCAGCGCACCATCACTTCACACGGCCCACCAGCCCGGGTTAGAAGGTCCCCAAGTCATGCTGCACCTGAACGGGGGTCTGAGGAGTTTTGGGAGGTGGGAGGAAGCAGACGCTTTGGCCAGGACTAAGTGGGGGAGCTGGGGGAGCCGTCCATCATCCGGGGGAGAGGTCAGGCCGTGTGCTGGGTGTCCCCCCCACTCCCACCCCCCTACTCCCACCTCTGTCCTCTGCCAGAGGGTGAGTGGCCTGGGGGCCCGGATAAAGGGTTCTTGCCTGATACACTCGCAGCCATCATCCCCTCCTCGCCCCAGCCCCTGCTGGGGCCCTCACATTCATGCCTGCCTCCCTCCCTCACCCCATGCCTTGCTTAACAAAGACAGAGACAGCAGTTGACACTGTAATGTTGAAAATTGCTTGTTTCAGAACATCACAGTAAACAAGCCCGTCTTTGTTTTAATCCCAGCCTAGCTTACTGTAGTTAATTATAGGAATTTGTGGCTATTTATGTGAACCCAGGACAGGCGAAAACATTCATTTGTCGGCAGTGTAAGTGCTGGGTGGGAAGGGGTTCCAAGAGCGGAGAGGACCTAGGTAGCATTTGTCCTGGGGGCCATACAAGGTACGAAGGACCCAGGTGTGTAATTACCCTCCCCCGCCCCCAAAGGGAGAGAAGCCTCCATGGAAAGTGACAGCTAATGACTGTTTTCAGGCCATGGTGGGTAACGGGAAAGGGCTCCTGTTTAGGGCAATTGCCTGAGATGTGGGTCTTGCACCTGCCAGGTGGGCTGGTTATTGCGGGGCCTGTTGGCCGCCTGTCCCCTGTCCCTGTGCTGGGTGGGGCTGGTGAAGAGGAAGCAGGGCCGAGGTTTCCCAGGGGGGTGGAGGAGAGCAGGGCCAGGAAAGCTGGATGTCTGGGTGCCGCCTTTTCTCCCTCTTCTCCCGTCCCAGAGGAGCCACAGTTAGTGAGGAATGTTAACAAAGAGGAGACAGCACGGGCTAAACAGAGGCCCCACGGACAATTCCCTGGCCCAAACAAAGCCGCCCGGCCCCCGCCCGCACCAGAAAACAAGCCAGGGCTTTGTGTGCACTCAATAATTATCACTCGCAATTACCCTGGGCCGGCCCGGCTGTGCTGGGGCAGCAGACTGGGGGTGGGGGAGCGCGGGGTGCAGCTGCAAATTCTACAGTACCTGCGATCACCCGTTGTCCAAGACCCGGGAGTCCCAGGGGCAGGGCGGCCACGGTGGACGCCACGCTGGACTCTGCTCTGGGCCAAGCATCGCGGTCCCGCCAGGCTCAGCCAGCAAGCCCACCGATGCCGTGCCCAGCCTACTCTCTGAGTTCTCATCCTCCTCCTGCCACCACAGCTGAGCCCTCGCAGGGTCCTCCCCTGTGTTCTGGTTCCAAACCTCTCTCTTGTTCTTCTTCTCTTGCCTCCTCCAGATCTTGAAGTTGCCTCCTCCAGGAAGCCTCCCAGGATATGTCTACCCAATGCTTATCTCTTCTCGCATGACCGCTTCAAAGTCAGTGACCCACTCTCTTGTCCCGTGTCTAAGCAAGAACATGGGTATGTACTTGTGTGTCCACATAAGGGCCACTCTGCCAGCTCAGTCGTGAACTTAATGATAACCCCATGATAACTATTCCCAGCATTTACTGAGTGCTTGCCATGCACCAGGCTTGGGATGCAGTGTCTTGCAGGCATTTATATTTCAGTCTTACAATGAGCCTAGAAGCAGTAGCACTGTTAGCTTCACTTTACACATGAGGAAACTGAGGCACAGAGAGGTTAAAACACTTGCCAGGTCACAGACAAGCAGCAGAACCACGGCCAGTGGTGAGGGCGCGTCGGCACGCAAAGGCTTGCGAGAGCTGCTGTGGGCATCTCTTCCCAACTCTGCACTCAGTCTCAGGGGCACCCTGAAATCAACTGCTTTGGTAATATTTACACCATGGGAATTGGCACGTGCCTTCCCTCCAAAGTCAGCCGCCAAACATTATGGCACATCATGGGTTGGACCCCTGCTGAATAACTAACTGCCAGGCTGTGCCCCTGAGTCCCTCCGCCCCTACTCCCCCCCCACCACACACATATACACGCACTCACACACACACAGGCACATACACACAGAGATACATGCACACATCACAATGCACACACGCACATGTGCAGGGCACAATGCACATGCATGCATACACACATACACATGCACACAAGCACATACACAATGCACACATACACATGTGCACACATACACGTGCACATGAACACACATACACGTGCACACACATACACATACAGGGACATCCTGGGTTGTAGAGCTGATTTAGTTCCAGATCACCAGCCAGGGGACACTGAGCGTGGCTGAGGCCTTTATCATGGACAGGGACTCGTCAGGGCCCTCCTCCTGGCCCCAGCTTCCCTTGGTGTGAGGACATCCTGCTCTCCCTTGTGCCCAGGCCTGTGTCACCGCGGGCCCCGTGACAACAAGCGCCTGCTGGCTTGGGCACGGGATAGGCTGGGCCCCTGTCCAGTCGCCAGCGGTGCAGAGAACTCAGACATGGTCCGTTAGAGGCTGGTTTCATCTTCGTTTCAAAAATGACAAGACGCGAAGAGCAGTGGATAATGTTAGGAAGAGTTGCAGTTAGCCTTCGCAGAGAGCCCCAGCCGGGCTTGGCCAGGCGGCTGTCTCCTGAATTGTTTTGGTCCCTCTGCCTCGTGGCCTGGAGGAGTTTGCTGGGCGGGCACCAGCCAGGAGGCTGTAAGGTGCCTGCCATCAGGAGCTGCCATTTTATTTTTATTTATTTATTTTATTTTTTAAAAAGATAGCACCTCTTTTATTTATTTTTAATTTTTTTAAAAGATTTTTATTTTATTGATGCACACAAGAGCTGGGATACAGGTCAAAGGCGTGGAGGGTGAGAGGACTCACCAGAGACAGAGTGGGGAGCAGAACAGGGGGATCCACTGAAACACACTGCTGAGGGGAGCAGCAGGTGAGGCAGGAGAGGTCTGCTGCGCCCTGTGGGTCCCCTCCCTGCCTGGGGATTGAACTCATGCTTCTGCGGCTGCAGATAGCTTCAGAGT
The DNA here is from genome assembly GCA_019455555.1 of Galemys pyrenaicus. Taxonomy (NCBI): domain Eukaryota; kingdom Metazoa; phylum Chordata; class Mammalia; order Eulipotyphla; family Talpidae; genus Galemys; species Galemys pyrenaicus. The sequence continues at coordinate 4,530,924 of JAGFMF010012032.1, forward strand.
GCTGCGACTTAACCCCTTGCACCACCAGGGAGGCCCCTTCGCTCCTTTACATCAGGTTGGACAAACCTTTTCAGAAAAGGCCAGATGGCAACTACTTGAGGCTGTGCAGAACAGGTGGCCTTGGTCACAGCTTCCCAGCCCAGCTCTGGCCCTGCAATCGTGAATGAGTGTGGCTCCATTCCAATAAATAAAACTTTATTTATAAAAGCAGGGTCACCTCATTGACCACAGGCTTCCTGCCTCTACTCTAATGCCCTAAGGCGTATTTTATTACGAAATGATCTGGGGGGACTCAGCTGAGTTTGGAGGTTCTGGTTACTGTCTGCACTTTCGCCATTGTTCATCTGGAACTTCCCTCTGCCTTGCTCTGTGGCAACACCGTCCAGTAGAAGCATAAACTAGCCGTCTGCATCACTCAGTACTTCGTAGTAATTAGAGTAGGAAGAAAAACTGAAGCAAGTAAATTAATTGTAATAATATATTCAGCTTGATCCAATGTATCAACAATTATTTCAACAGGTAATCCATATAGTAAATTACTGATCTGTTTTACCATTTGTTCTACTTACATTTTCAAAATCTGATGTGCATTTCATACTTAGAACACATCTTTTAAAAAATTTTTAATTTTTAATTCTTTCTTACAATGTTTGCTTTCTTTCCTGGGTGTAGTCCCCCTAGAATTCCCATCACCCACTCACCCATGCACCGTCATTATAGTCCCTTGGATTCTTCTCATCCTGCCTTAATCCCAGTGCCTCCCTCTTCCCTGCAGAATGTCTCAGTTTTGCAACTGTTTATTTTCATTTTGTCTTGTTGGTTTGTTGTTGTTGTTTAATTTTTTTCCTTGATCTCCTGTATTCCTCCTATAAGGGAGACCATCCGGTATTTTTCTTTTTCCTTCTGACTTATGTCACTGAGCCTCATCCCTTCAAGGTCCAGCCACGTTTCTACGAATGTCTACTTAGAGCACATCTTCATTCATAATTCCTTACGCTAAGTCTCAAAGGCCATACATGGCTCTCTCAGTGGCCAGCGCAGCTATGAAGTAAACCTAAGATACTTTTATAGGTATAAAGTAAAATCCCTCGTGCAAGATGAAAATGTAAGAACAATGGGAATGAGACATATTCCTGGGTGGGTCAGTATGTGAGTCAAGTTTTATCCGGAGATACAGAACCACAACCAATAGGAGGTGTCGACTTATTTATTTAGGCATCAGCTCCTGTGCTCATGGGAGCCGACAAGTCCCAAGACCTGTGATCATCAGCTTGGACACCCTGGAAAGCTGACGGGGTTGCCCAGTCTAAAAGCTGACAGGTTAGAGACCCAAGATGAGCTGATATTTCAGTTCAAGTTCAAAGCCAGAAATAAAGCTGATATACCTGCTGGGAAGCAGCCAGGCAGGAGAGTCGCCCCTTATAAGAATGTCAGCCTTGGGCCTCCCTGGTGGCGCAGTGGGTTAAGCAACGCACTGTGAAGCAAACCGCAGCCACTGCAGCACGAGTTCGATCCCTGCTGCCGGCCAGGGAGGGGACCCACATGGTGCAGCAGACCTCTCCTGCTGTGCCCGCTGCTCCCCTCAGCAGTGTACTTCAGTCCATCTGCCTGTTCTGTTCCCCGCTCTGTCTCTGGTGAATCCTCTCACCACCCCCCACACCTCTGGCTGTACCCCAGTGCTTGTATGCATAAATAAATAAATCTTTTAAAAAAATAAGAATGTCAGCCTTTCTGCTCTGTGAGGTCTTCAACAGCTTGCCCACCCACATGGGGGAGAACAATCTGCTTGACTCAACCTATTCAATTGTTCAGCTCATCCAGAAATATCCTCACAGACACACCCCAAATAACACCTGGTCAAATATTGGGCACCCTGGGCCAAACAGAGGGGCCGGTCAAGTAGACACATAGAATTAATCGTTGTAGTCAGGGAAGGCTTCCTGGAGGAAGAGCCCTTTGAACTGAAACCTAAAAGCAGAGTTCACTACACAAAGAGACAGGGATTGGGATTCCAGGCAGCCTAAATAGCAGGTGCAAAGGCCCAAGGGTGCCAGAGCATGGAGTTGCTCAGACACTGCAAGCGGTTTGGGTGGCTGGTTTCTGGACTGTAGGGTCTAGGTGGCCAAGGCATGTGTGGGAGGCAGTGAGTCACGGAGGGATTTGGGGTGGATGCTGCAGGCTCCACAAGTCTTGGGAAGAAGTTTGGACTTGATTTTGAAGGCAAAGTGAAGTCATGATGGATTATAACTCCTTGATCATTTCCATCAGATACCCCGACGTGCCTAACTGGATACTTAGTGTGGTTTCGACACTAAACCACCAGCAACAGCAGCAGCACCTGAAAACTTCTTGGAAAGAAAGAAACTTGGGTCCCACCCAGGCCGCGTGAATCTGAATCTGCTTTTTAACAAGCTTCCTGGTGCATGCGTGTGAGAGCCGGCAGCCAGTGGCTTTTTTTTTTTCTTTAAAGATTTATTTTTTTGTGCATACAAGAACCGGGGTACAGGCCAGAGGTATGGGGTGTGAGAGGATTCACCAGAGACAGAGCGGGGAACAGAACAGGCAGATGGACTGAAGTACACTGCTGAGGGGAGCAGCGGGCGAGGCAGGAGAGGTCTGCTGCACCCTGTGGGTCCCCTCCCTGGCAGGGGAGCGAACTCGCGCTGCGGTGGCTGCGGAAGCCCCACAGTGTGGCGCTCAACCCTTTGTGCCACCAGGGAGGCCCTCTATGGGTTAGTTTAATGCTTTGAGCACAGGGCTGTGAGGTGGGAAGTGTTTGTCCCCATGTCAGAGATGGGGAAACTGAGGGAAGCCGGATGGATGTGCTTTGTCAGGGTTACCTGACAGGCACGTGGCAGAGCTGAAATACAAACCTGTGGAACTCTTGGACCGGGCCAGCCCTGGTCAAGCCGCATCCTTCTCCGTGACACTTTCCTGCTCCTGTGACGAGCACCAGTGGCCTGTGTCTGAGGAGACAAGTGACCAGCTTTGGAAGCCTGTGACGTCCTCCCAAGAAGACCCCTCCCCCTCCAAGGAGCTGACACCCCTGTCCCCCGCTACCCTGTCCACTGGCTTTGAGAACTGGGGCGCTCCATGTCCTTCTGCGGGACCTCTCTTAGAAACTCAGGCTACAGAGCTTTTTGGAATTAGCCTTCCTCAGTTGGGCCACGAGCCCCTTCTTCATAGGAACCCAGATACCCTGGGATCAGGAAGGGGGTCCTCTCCCAGCAGCTGTGTCACCCCAGCTGCCAAGACCCCCCTGCGCCTCTGCTTGTCCTCCCCAGGCTCCAGGGGAACAAGAACCCTTTGCTGTGTTTCTTTAAACTGATCATCAAATTCCCCTTTATGAAAATTAACGCTGGATGGGAAATGCCTTGAAAAATACATCAAGGTGAGGCAAATGGCTTTTTGAGATCAATCCCAGGCGCAAACAGGTTACCGGAGGACTTCATCTGATTGCCTTCCCAAACATGGGCCGGGAGCCTGGGACCAGCAGGGGCCAGGCAGGGGCTTGGGGAGGGTCTCCCCAGAGTAATCACATCCCCTGTGGCTGCCCAGGCAACCATGAGCGGGGGTCTCCCCCTCATACCCCCTCCCCGCACCCCCTTCCCGCTCCACACTCCTCTCCTCAAGGTATTTCTGCTTAATTTTGTTTAGAAATTTGAAAAGCAAGTGGAAGAGCAGCATGATTATAGACCTTATTTAAAGGTTTGATTTAGGTTTCTCTCTGTTCTTATATCAAAGATAAAGTGGAAGTGGTGGGACCGTGTTCAGGTAATGAGATTTTATATTAAAAAGAATAAATTAAGCTCATAAAACCATAGGTGGAAGGGCAGGCGGGGCTGATGCACTCACAAAGGAGAGCTATATATTTATGCACAAGCATTCTCCGTGAGTGAGCCCGCATCCAGGTTTGGACCTGGACTGTCAAGCTGAGATCAGTCTTTTGCCCGATTCTTCCTGGAAATTGACCCCATCGGCCCTTAGGGATCAGATTCCAGGGCCCTGGGGTCCAGCTTCTCCTGCAGATCCTCCTGCTACCGATTACTGTGTGGCCTTGGCAGGTGGCTTAGACGCTCTGATCTTCCCTTAGCAATTCTCTAGTGTGTTCATGTCATGTTAGCGTCCCCTGCAGGTGGCAGGAGGTGGCGGTTGTGGGAGGGGACGGGGTGCATGAAGTATCTGTAGTTAGCACTCAGAAAACTTTACCTGCAGGAGGTTTTCTTATTGACAGATGGGGATGTGGCTGGCTAGTGGAACAAGGGGTGAGGAAAGGAGAGAAGAAAACAAAGGTCTAAGCACAGAAAAAGCCCAGAAACTAGTAGATTTATATAGTAATTGCAGCTCATTCCAGCCAGACTCTGGGAAGAGCCTCCCTGGTGTGTCAAAAGGGTCTGAATCCCTTGTCAGGAGCTTGGGCTGACTGGCGGCTGCTGGAAACTGCCAGAAATTCCAACCTTCTTTCTGCCCTCTCCGCACCCCACGTCCCCCGCCCCCCCTTCCTGCCTGGTGAGCAATAAAACAAAATACAAAGAACAGGAATCAAATAAAGACTCTGAAACCGAGCCGTCTGTGGTCATTTTAAAACAGATCCTTTTTGAAAAGCCGGGTGACATTTTCCTCTAACGCCTGATTTTTTTTTAATGCTGGCTGCATTTTTTAAGCGCCCGACCGGCTTGTAACTAGCGGAGGCAGTACAGTAGCTGTGCCGACTGTACCATTTGATCATTAATTTATCACAGTTCTAGCAGTTTGTCTGACAGGTGATAGCACTTTCATCTAATGAGCCCACAGCCAGGGTGGGGGCGCTGGAGCCGGGCTGACCAGCCTGCAGGGTAAGGGGCCAGGCACGTGTTCTCAGCTGGCCTGTTTTCATTCCACGGATCTCCATAGGCCCATAAAATGACTGCTTGATGGGATTGCGGTCCTGCCCTACTGGATAAGACTGGGGAGACCCTCCAATGGGTCCAAGGACATGAGGAAACTATGCGTGAAACCCCAGCCTTGGTCGGTCAAGAGTCTGCATCAGTCAGGAGAAGCTTTGTTGTGCTGCAGTAACAAGCATCTCCCCTCAGAGGCTTCTAACACAGCATGGATCTTTCACTCATTTGGCCCGTCCACTATTTTGTGGGGATGTCTGTACACGAAGTCACTCTGGGGACTGGCTTGGGGAGGCTCCATCTCACAGAGGTAGAGAGAAAACTTGGGAGCCAAGCAGCCCACAACTTCCAAGTGACATGTCACCTTCTCTTGCTTTCCATCACCCAAAGCCACTTACGTGTGCACGCACAAGTTCAGGTGGGCAAAGAAATGGGATTCTTCCATGTGCCCCCAAGCAAGAAAACCAAAAATGTCCTTGATGATGACATCAGTCACGAATTCTGCTCATGAGACTAACTGCCTCCTCTATATCCTGGATCCCTGGATGGAGCCACTGTTTTCATGCTACTCTCTTTGCCCAGGCTGCCATCAGCTCTCATCTCTGTGTCCTGCACTCTGTCCAACTGCCATCGTTGGGCCTGCTCTGGACACTGGGTCTCAGTGGATCCTGTGCTCTGGAGTCAGTTCCTGAAAGTCTGTGAGTCCACATCTCTTTCTAGTGCCTGGAGCCGACTGCGGCCAACCAGCACTGTCACTTGGGCACCCTGAGTCTAGACTGGAGCCCTGGCGCCCAACTCTCTCCTCCTCTGCGCCCTCCAACTCTCTGTCCCTGCCCAGCACACACACTAGGTAGACCAGAAGGCTCAAGGAGCTCCAGCACCCATGTCTATGAAGCCACCCCGGGGTCTCGTTCTGGGGGCACAGCCTGGCAGACAGATGGCTCACTCTAGCCAGTAGAGCACATCTCCGGGGTCACAAGAGTCTTGCCACCGGGATGGGGCTAACTCATTGATTTTGAGTGACTCAAATTGTTTATATAGACAGAGACCCTGGAAAGTTCTTTGTCCAGGCCCTATGCACCTTAGACTTATGCACCTGTGCTTTTGCCCTATTTAGAACCCATGAGCTACGCAACAGTAGACGTGACTTTTAAAGTCCTCTGGATTCCCATCATGACTGGGGAGACTTCTGGCTATGGTCTTCAGACCCTACGCCACTGGTTCTCACTCTGGTGCCGATAGCACCGCTTGGGGAGCTTTGGAAAATGCAGCACTGTTTACGATAGGTAAGACCTGGTTCTACAATAGGTACAACCCAAATGCCCAAGAACAGATGACCAGATCAAGAAGATGTGGTCCATATACACGATGGAATACTACGCAGCAATCAAAAAAAGATAAACGAGTCACTTGTAGAAACATGGATGGAGCTAGAAGGGATGATGCTCAGTGTAATAAGTCAGAAGGCAAAAGAAAAATACCGGATGGTTTCACTCCTAGGAGGAATAGAAGGGAAACAAATAAGGGACCAAGGAAGAGAATAATAACAATAATAAAAAATAAAACACGACACAACAAAAACAAAAAGACAAGGACAAATGAGAAACACTTTGTGTTTTGGGGGGGAGGGGATGGGATGAGGGCAGAAAGAGCACAAGGGACTGAGGTGATGGTGCACGGGTGAAATGCTGGTGGGAACTCCATGGGGGCCACAACTGATGTCAAATATATATAAATATAGAAAAAAAATGCTGTCATCTGGACCTCACCCTGGGCCAGTGACGTCAGGATGTCCAGGGGTGAGACCAGAGTGTGATATCCTTTGAAGCCCCCAGGTCACCCCCAGAATGAGAACCGCTGATCTCCATAACGTGTCCTCTCGCAAATCCCTCTCCTCTTCACTTCTTATGCTTTGTCAGCGTTTTTGCATTTCTTTCAAAGTGCCGAGCTCACCCCCTAGTTGCCAGGGATTTGCACGTGGTCTTCTCTCTGCCTGGACTACGGTCTTTCCTCACCTGTGGATAAGGCTTGTTTCCTTGTCTTTCAGCTCCCGGCTTAAATGCTGCTTTCACAAAGATGTTTTCTTGACGTTCCAATGTAGCTCACTCCTCTCGAGGTCCCACTCTGTCATTTTCCAAGTTGCTCTTACGACCCCATCTTTTCGTGTTTATTTACTTGGTATTGTTTATTATATACTGTGTTTTCCTTACTAAAATATACTTTGCGAAGGCAGGCAGCTATTCTGTTAGTTTTCTGCATGTCGTTTCTCTAACTTTCTCAACCCTTGCCATTGTGCTCAATGGGCATCGAGTCGACGTAAAGACTAGTATTTATAGAGTATTTTCTGAACTTTTGTTTCTTCGTTGGTTATTTTCAGGACTTAATTCTGAGGAAAAAGTTGCTTTTTTGAACACTTGGCAAGAGTGGGTTTTCTTTGAACAGTTCATTGTCTGACGTGTGTCACTCTGGAATAATACCTTTAGACCTGAGGTTCCTGGGATCCAAGGCAAAAAGGGTGAGACTAACCACTGAAACTATGTTGGTCCGTGTGGCTGGTCTATTTGCCTCTTCTTCCTCCTTCCCCACAGTCTTTGATTTTCCATGTCTATTTTCACAGCGGCTGATTACAAGCTGTCTCAAATCTTTTTTGGAAGCAGGCAGAGTATAAATAGCTAGGAACACAAACACTGATTCATGTGTGTAATGCCTATTTTACAGACATGCAATACAAGTCCTGAGCAGGTGGGGTGGCTTGTCTGAGGTCACAGCCTGGGCAAGAACCCACATCCCGTGAATTCCAGACCAGTACGCTCTTCTCGGAATGACACCAGCGGGGCCACGCCCTGTGCTTTGGTTTTGTTCCTAAAAGTCCTGACATGGTGTTGGGGCATCCCATTGGACCAGTGTTTCTCTAGGAAAACTGAAACCCAGAGCCATCAAGTCTGCCCCCAGGGTCACCTAGCAAGTCAGGAACTGAGCCATGACCCCAGCCAGAGTGGCTGGGAGTATTGATTAGAAGGCATTATCTCTACTCCAGCACTGGACTTGATTGCTTCCTGATAACTCTGTGCTCAGGGATGAGAAACCAGCTGCAACATTTGCATAACTGGAAGAGGAAAATGGAGCCATTCTCTAATTGCTTTCCACGGAAATTGTCACCAGATAGGTAAACGCCAAGGAGAGGATAGAAACTGGTGACAGTCTCTGGGCTCACTCAACAGACTGCTCTGACAGATAGAGACCCCACTGCTTGGTGAAAGAGGTAATTATGAGCCGAAGCATCCCCAGCTCCTCCACCCGGAAGAGCGAGTGCAAACACCACAATGAGGAAGTAGAGGAATTAGAAGCTGCGGAGATGGTTTCGTCCATCACATAAAAATCAGTCCTGCCAATTATGGAATCCCGCTCCGTGCAAGCACAGGGCTCCAGGCATGTTTTCGTATTTAATTTTCCCTCTTCAGAAGGCAGCGTTGTCGCCCCCCTCCCCAGCAGGAAACTGAGGCTCCTAGGCTTGCAGGTGCTTCTCGAATGCCACGGAACATTCTAGTGCTTTCTGTGTGTCAGCTCACTCCTCACCAGGACCCTCTAGGGGTGGGTTTCTGTATCCAGCCCCATCTACAGGCAAATCTGAAATCACGGCTTAAAGCCACACAGACCCTGTGGGGTCAGGTCTGCTTTCAAGACCGGTGCGCAGGGGTCTAACACGTGGTCCCCTGGGGGGCGGGGTCAACTCAGACCTTCCTGGCTCCCATGGAGCCCTTTCCACTCTGCTCTGCGTCCTAGAGGGGGATGCTCTGTCTCTTCTGGAGATTTGATAAATGTGGCTTAATCTGGCTGAGACCTATTTGCTGCCTACGCACTAGGTCCTATTGTCCAGCAGGACTGCTCAGAGGGGCCGTGTGCCTATTGCGTGACCAGCACCCAAGCCAGTGTCCCCTTAGTTGGTGGCGCCAGCCCTGACTCAGGGCTCAGTGCAGAGGTGACTGTCCACAGTTCACAGTCCACAGCTGTCTGCACGAGCTGCACCCGAGGAAGCCCGACCTCAGATCTTTCTTTTACACAGCAGCGTGGATTACTTCGCACTGCAAAACACAGGCAAGATGGGAATACTTCTTCTGAGAACTCCGCTGCACTTAGCCCAGGGCCGAGGGCTGCGGTGGTCAGTGGGGAGAGAGAGGACCACCTGAGCCGGTGTCCCCTGGAGCTACATCGCCCTCACCGCCCGGGCTGGTCAGTTCACTGCAGAGACCCCTCTCCTGTGGGCGAGCGACCCGGTCGTGGGTGTGGAAATGGGCGCCCAAATCAAACCCGTTAAAATGCGCCAAACCCCAAGCTTGCGCATCTCCGTCACATACGGAGTAGCGGAGGTCGAGGCTGAAACCTGCTTCCAGGGCCATGAAGAATAATTCATAATCGCTTCTAATGACGCAGAGCAGCAGAGATTTGCATGCAAAGCCCCTGAAAGCCGGGTTCATTCTGAAGGCCAAAGCCGCTCCCGCATTCTCGAGGACCAGCTTTGCTCTCAGGTCCCTGTGCAGGTTTAGTCCCGGGGATGGCAGCGGAGCCCTCCCCGGGGCCACGTTCCTCTTTCAGTGCTTCCTGCAAACATCCTCGACCCTGTGACCCCAAGTTGGCCGGATCGCAAATGTGTTGGTTTGCTGTCACCTGGCCACCAGCCTGATAGTGGCCAGCTTGCCCACATGACAAATGGGCCCGGTTCCCCAGCAATTCTCAATAGGGGGTGCCATTCGGCACCCCTGGGACATTTGCAACGTTTGAACATATTTTTTGGTTGTCACCGGGAGGAAAGTGCCCTGGAATCTAGTCTGTGGCACCAGGAATGCTGCTACATGCCCTCTCGTGCAGAGGCATCATCTGGACCCATGTCAGCAGCGCCGAGATGGAAAAAGACTGGGCCCCGGTGAACTCGACAAGGGTCCCCTTGAGCTTTTGTTTGCTGGTTCCTAAAGCTGTTTTCCTTCATTCTCGGCCTGAGGGTCCCTGAACAGGGCTGAGGATGCACCTATCACAGAGACATTCTTTTTTTTTTTTTAAAGATTTATTTATTTATGCATACAAGCACTGGGGCACAGACCAGAGGTGTCGGGGGGTGAGAGGATTCACCACAGAGAGCGG
>JAGFMF010012032.1:4541045-4577958 GCA_019455555.1 Galemys pyrenaicus
CTCCCTGGCCGGCAGCAGGGATCGAACTCGTGCTGCAAGTGGCTGCAGTTTGCTTCATAGTGCGTTGCTTAACCCACTGCGCCACCAGGGGAGGCCCAAGACATTCTTTTTTTAAAAAAGATTTTTATTTATGCATGCAAGATCTGGGGTACAGGCCAGAGATGTGGAGGGGAGGTGAAAGGATTCACCAGAGACAGAGTGGGGAGCAGAACAGGCAGATCTACTGAGACACACTGCTGAGGGGAGCAGCGGGCGAGGCAGGAGAGGTCTGCTGCGCCATGTGGGTCCCGTCCCTGGCCGGGGATCGAACTCATGCTGCAGTGGCTGTGGAAGCCCCACAGTGCGGTGCTCAACCCTTTGCACCACCAGGGAGGCCCTACACTGACAGGCTACATGAAGCCTCCCAGATACTCACTCACCCTCCATGCTGCCCAAGCAGCAAATGAGCACTACTGTCTCTGGTCACAGAAACCAGACCTTGACCATGGCCTGTGGCTTGTGCTTCCTGCCTCCAAACCCCAGTCTCGCCCGTGGGGTTCTGCCTAAAAAGCAAAGTTGCCTGAGAGGTGTGGAATCTGTCTGAAGAGTCCACAGGGAGAGGCAGATTTTTAGCTTGTCTGTGAGATGGTGTAGCGGCAGGAAGGGGTGGCACACTGGGCAGGTTCGGGATGGTTCTGGGCAGACGGGTCAGGGAAGGAGAGTCTTGGAGCCCTCGGTGGGTTTTCATGCTTTTATTAGTAGAGGTGGCCAGGTACACGGCAGGCAGGGGTGCCGGGGGGCCGGGAGGCTGGCAGGCCTCCCAGGCCCTGGCGCATCTCACCCTCTCGGCTGCTGCTTCTCTCCCTGGTACTGTCGGTCCTGTCGGTTCGTCCTCACAGTTCTGTCTGTTGGTGCTCGCAGTTCTCACAGTTCTGGCGTCCTCATGACGCCGCTCATTTATGCCCGTGTCCAACACAATTGCGCCCACTTGCGCATGCCCACCCTGGAATGCTCGCAGCACGCGGGTGTCCATCATCAGTGGTGGGAGGGTGGGAAGACCTGATCAACCTTTACCCTACAAATGCACACAGAGTCGTGCGTGACAGCTGGTGCAGCACGCTGACCCCAAGGCTGTCTGACCCACCAAGTGCTTTCACGGCTGCCTCCCCGCTGGCTCTCAGCAGGGCCCTGGAGAAATCACCCCCATTTCATAGATGAGGACATTGGGTTCGGGAAGAGAAGGTGAGGACGTGCAGCTACCCAGGGAGCTGGTGTTCAAGTGGCTCCTGGGACACAAGGTTGTGCAGGCTCTAGAGATAGTCCCTTGGTCACTGGCCTGGACTCCCGATTTCAGCTCATCCATGAGTGTGCCGCTGGCTGCCTTTTGGCTCCAAGGTCAGGCCAGATGCTCATGGCCTCCCTGGCCTTTGGTACAAGATGCAGCAGTCCCATGAGGGGGCACTACGTCAGGGTCGATTGTTTGGGTCTTGACAGGAAAAGCGGGTAGGATATTTTGAGAGGGAGTTAAAGTTGTAGCTCATACGGGGCCTTTGTGCCAGCTGGGCACATCCTCAGGGCCATGCAGCCCCACCCCAGAGGTCCAACTGGGTAAATGAGTCAAAGCTGAATGTCTTTATTATGAGCCTGGTTAGGGATGTTCTGGTGCAGTGAACAACCTGCACAACCGTGCAGAGTGGGTTAAGGAACTTGGTGCCCAGAGCCAGGAAAGTTGAGTTTTGCCAGCCACACTATTTTTGCTCCACTATTTCCACTCAGCTCTCTTTAGATCTCAGCCTGTGAAATGGTCCCTGGGGCAGCAGTTTTGAAACAGACCAGGCTGTCTGGGATTGGAGAGACCAAGTACAATCACCTCCTCATGACAGAAGGCCCCTAGGGATGCTGAGACCAGGAGAGGGCCACCCTCTGCTCAGGGCCACCCAGGTTCATACCCCGAAACATCCCCCACCCTCTCAGTAGGCTCGGCCATACCCAGCTCTCTCCCCAGGGAATTTTGAATGAAGAAATAGCAGGAGGAAGCTTGTACCCTCTCTGCCTCGAAAAGTCAGGTTTTGATTAGGGCTTATTGTGAGGCTGCATTCCACTCAGAGCCGTGCAGAAGAACAAGTCTAATTCCTTGGCCCAGCTTGGCCCTAAAAATAGGCACCAGCTGAGGGATTCCTTCTCCCTCCCACCCACGTGGGGTCAGGAGCGCCAGGCTGGCTCTGCTTATCTTTTGTGAACTCAGGCAAGTTACTGAGCCCCGGAAACTGGCTGGTGCAGCTATGCACAGAGCTAGTGCGGTGCCATTCTTTTTTGGGCTGGGGGGGGCCATGAGGTGAGATCCTGGAGGTAACCAAGTTAGGCACGGAGGTGGGCCAGGGTGGGGTGAAGACGTGGCGGTGACTTGAAGTTCTGAAGTTTTGGCTCAGTTGTCTAAAGGTAAAACTGAACCAAGAACCACAGATTTACCAAAAATGTTCCTGGGGTTCACCCTCCCCCAGGGTGGCGTCCTGGATTAAGATAACAGGTCCCCTAAAACTTGCTCCCCGCTGCCCAGCAGAGCAACCTGACTTTGTTCTAAAATAGTACTGCTTAATAGAAATGTAATGTGAGCCATATAATTTCAAATTCCCTAGTAGCCACATTTTGAAAAAGTAAAATGAAACAGGTGAGATTCATTTATTAATTAGTTTATTCAACTCAACATGTTCAAAATATTATCATTTCAACATGCAATCGATACATGAATGCTAACGAGACATTTTACATTCTTTTTCACATTAAGTCTTCAAAATCCAATGTGAATTTTGTAAGTATACATTGTTATTTGGACCAATTGTGTTTCCAGTGCTCAATACACATGTAGCTAGCGGCTACCATTCAGGAAAACAAATGGCTTGGCCGACTTCTTGCTTCTTGCTGGCGACTTTGGGAAAATCACTTTCCTCTTTGGATCACTGTCACCGCTCTGTATAGTGAGGACATCAGACGAGAGCAGCAGAGCAGCGAGAGCAAACGGGTGGCACAATCACGACCCTTCTCTGCATCTGCACACGTGGCAGACATCAATAATGGATCACCGAGCACTCACAGCAGCCTTTCTCACTGAGTCTGACCCAGCCTCTGAATCTTCTCACCCCAACAGACATTAGCAAATGATTGAAGTCTGCAAACCAAATGAACCCTCCTTGCCACATTAAACCTCCATGTGTGCACTGGACTCGGTGCTTTCTGACATGCAAAGACCTGGGTTTCTGGGTTGTCTCTTTTACATCTATAAACCTACCTTCTGTCTCCCCCAGGGTTCTATTTAATTCGGACTGCCAATGCCCACCATGCTAGCTTACCATCACCTATTTCAGATGCATTTTTCAGAGCTTGCTCTTGTCCCAGCAGAGACCGTGTCAGAACTCCGTGCCAGTCTAGGGCAGGGCAGGATCAGATGAGGGAGTTCAGCTCTGTGACGAGGTGGGGATCTTCCTCCCCTGGGTCCTCAGGCTGCTGGAGTGAGGACAGAACACAGATCTTCAGATCAAGAGGGAATAAGCCCTATGAGGACAGGGACTAACGATCACCAACAATCCACTGTAATCTGTCCTGCCTCCGTTACCCAGAACTGTGGGCATCAGAACTTTTCCAGGTGCTTGAAGTTTTGGATAATGAACATTTCCCCTTTCTAGAAATACCATTTTCTTATTTAAATTATATGGGAAAGGTTTTCTAAAATCCATAATATATGTTCCTATTTCGAACTCTGAACGCTATTTGACCTCTGACAGATGACTTCAAAGTAAATATTTATGCTTGTTCTGTGCAGTACACCTCCAACAGTCTGTGGGGTGCTCCTTGTGGGCTGTCTGTCCTTGGCACTATGTGTCCCAAGGGGCTGCATGTTTTCAAGTCTCCTGTCTTCTTTTTAGCGCTTCTCTCTCATTTTTCTGTCAGGACGTGGGCTGTCATTTCTGTTTCCTGGTGTACACACAGCTGAAACACCACCTCGCTCGCTGTTCTAATTTGTGCTGCTTCTTTAGAATTGGCAGCCACATCAGTTGTTAGAGTTGTGTGTCAAGTAAGAGTAATTAAGCCCTAAGTTGGAACTCATGGGACTCTTCTATAACTGTATGGATAAAGGCTCCGTGTTTGGAGTCGTATTTTGGATCTTCGAGTTCCTAACTATTTAATTTTCAATAACTTACTCTCCGTACCATTCCATGCAGCATTTTGTTTCCTAAATATTTCATCTGCATTTTAAAATTTTGTTTAAAAATTTTAAATATTTTTTAATCGGAAGGTAGGCAATAAATATTGCTGTAGCTAATAGGGCTAGTGCTAGCTAAGGTATAGAAGCAGATGTGGATTATGTTGGAGCAGTCAAGGGTGGCTTCCTGGAGGAGGTGAAACGAGCTTTGCTGGGAGGAAGAAAACAAGTGAGGCAGAGGTTCCTGACAGATGCCAGAGCAAAAGCAGGACATTCAGACCATCGTCTGCTAAGGAGTGAGAGTAATAAGGAGAAATTTCTTTTTTCTACTTCAAAGAAATGAGATATTTTCTTTATCTGCTGTAGAGTAAATGGAAAAGTGATCAGGCTTTTCCGCCCTCCCGCCATGGGTGTGATGATGGACGCCTGAGGTCCTGCACGTGTGCCTACGTGGGCATGCGCAAGTGGGCACACCTGGGCTTAGACACAGGTGTATAAGGGAGGTGTCACGAGGATGCCAGCAGGAGGGAGAGCAGAGAACAGGAGAGAAGACAAGCAGAGAGAGAAGACAGGAGAGAAGACAAGCAGAGAGAGAAGAAAGAGAAAGAAGAGAGAGAGAGAGAGCCCAGAGAGTGAAGATGTGACAGGGGCTAGGAGCCTGCCAGCCTCCTGCCCCCTCCACCCCCCGGCCCCTGCCTGCCATGTACCTGGTCGCCTCTGATGTAAATAGCAATGAAAGCCTGAAAAAGCTGCCGAGGCTCCAGGCCTCCTCCTTGGCCCATCTGCTTGGAATCACCGAGAACTTGCTCTGTGCTCTTGCTGGTCTACATCTGCCAATTTCCAATGCTCTTGTGTCGCGTTCTCCGTAAGAGGAAGACTGTAATCGACCTTGGCTTTTACATCATTACCTACATAACAGACCTTGGCTTTCCAATCTGTAAAATGGGGTTTTCTCAGCTCTGCTGACTTTTAAATGCTTTGGAAACTGTCACATGCTTCAAAGATAAAAGGGTCACTAGCCCAGAAGGATTCCAACTGCATGTTCATTCGACTAAAATCCAGCTTTAATTTTAATGACACATGCAACAAATAACTACACACACGCATATGCAGCTAGACACAACAGATGTAGGTTCCTCTGACCAATGTCCCCCAATCCCAGTTCCCTGCTCCATTCCTCATATTGTGAATTCTTCCAGACCTGTTTCCATGCACTTCCATAGGTGTGTGGACCGTGGAAATACACTGTGGTGTGCTATTTTGCTTTGTTCTCATCAACACAGAGTTGATGCTTCTTCCTGCCTAACGTGTCATCTTCCTCCTGCTTCTTCCTGCCCAACGTGTCGTCCCAATTGTCCCAGGCATGAGAGCATAAGGGCCAGCACCCCATGCCCTGGTCACAGCTTGGCTTAGACGTTCCCCACCTGCTGGACACTTAGGTTGTTTCCAGCCCTGCAGCTTTTATAAGTGACTTTGCCGGAACATCTCTGCAAACATGTCTTTGGACACAGTGTATTGAAAAGTGCGGGTTCTTTCCTTCGTGGGGTGTCCACGAACAGGTGTCCTGTCTAAGTCATATCCTCTATGTGTTCTTGAAATTTCAGTAGCCACTGCCCAGCTGCCCTCCTAAACAGCCTGTCCCCTTCTGTGTTCACCGGCAGTGGTCGGCGGTGGCATTTATCCTCTGCCTCATAGCTCCTGCCCTCAGCACCACGCGGGCAGCTGGACTGGGGGCCCTGTTCTGAACCCCACACTCCAGGGGCCCAGTGCTGGGCCCCACCCCCTAAGGTGTGGAATCTCTGGGGGCAAAGGTAGAGATGCCCACTCAGGTGTCTCTGGGGCTAAGGGAAGATGCCCACTCAGAGCCTCAACCCCCATTTCTAGAAGATGCTCTGGGCACATGGCACTTGTGAGTTTTGTCCCAGTGCTCACCTCTCCACACCTGGTCTGGGCTCCAGGGTCAAGGGTAGCTGTAGAGAGGTGGGGGGTGTAGACAGAGGTGGGTAACTGGGTTGGGGGGGTTCACACACAGCCGTGAGGGACCCCCACATTGAGCCACGGAGTCAGGGTGTCACAAAGGGGGGCTTCTTGTTCTTGGTGCCACCGCTGCCCTATGCGGGCAAGATGTCGAGCTTCATTCTTTGGCGTCAGCCCTTCCTAGCACATTTGATTCGAACTGGGTGTGTGTGTGTGTGTGTGTGTGTGTTTTCAAGGAGGGGTTCCATTTTACCTTTCTGCAGAGATCAGGAAAGCGCCCCCGGGACTCATCCAGAGAGTGAGGAAGAAGTGCGCAGAGCCCAGCCCTGCCTGATTCCAAACCAGCCCTGGTCGAGTTGGTGTTTTCCTCCTGCACCCCCACTTTGCATCCAATTTGATTCTCCCTGTAAGCTTCTGGTCCTCCCCATCTCTGGGGAGGGGAGCCCAATGTCTGAGGTGGGGGCTGCCTCCTGGGACTCATTTCTAGCCAACCCCAGCACTTCAAACGGGCTGGGTCCCAGGAAGCCGGCTCTGCATGGAAATGAGCGCGGAGCAGGTGTCACGCCTCCGCGGGCCCTTCGGGAGAGCCTCTGCGGCTGCGCAGGAGCCGGAATAAACGGTGCAGATAAACCTCAGCTCCCGTTAGCGACAGCTCCCCGAATTTAAAGGGACACGTAATCATTCCTAATACACATCCAGGGCACAGAGCCAGATGTCGCTGATGGCAAAGAGCATCGCTGGCAGGGAGAGGCGCGCCCAGCCCCAGCTCCCCTCGCAGAGCCTGCCTCCTGGACCAGCCCGAGGCGAAGCCCAGCCATCCGCCTCGCCCTCCTCTTCCTCATCGTTGTCACCATCACCCATGCGCCTTCGAGCCTCGAGGGCTTGCTCACATCCCCCTGGGCTCTGTGCTGGAGCCTCGCATGGATGAGCTCTGCTCCGCCTCCCAGCGAGCCTCTGCAGGTGGAAATAGCCCCATTTCACAGAGGGGGAAACTGAGGCCCGAAGAGGGGGAGGCTTGCCCAAAGCCGCATGGTAGCTTGGGAGAGAGATGAAATGCAAATTCGGGCGTCTCCGATTCCGGAATCCTGCATGCCCCCACCGTGGGCGGCTAGTGGCCCAGGGCCCAGGAGGCTGGGCACACAGACAGGGGGCAGCCAGGCTGGAGAGGCCCACATCAACCCTCAGCCCCTCGGCCCCGGGGGCTCGCCCAAGGAGGCTGGGGCTGGGGGCCCTCCTGCGTCCAGACTGCCTCCCCCCGCCGCAGCCCCTGGCACTGGTTTGGTTAGGGTGGCCGGAAGCACTCTGGAAAATGAGGCTCACCTGGGTACTGGGGGACATGTTGGGGGACATGTCTGCTGCCACCTCTGACCTCTGACTCAGGGGATCCCGGGAAGGGACTTCTGCCCCTGGACACCCTCCCTGTGGACTCCCGAGGTGCCAGCCTTGCCGAGCCGTGCTGCGGGTTAAGCGCGGCCCTTTGTGGCTGCACTTTGAAAATACGATGAGTCTGGAGACGCATTTAGTCTCTGCCACCTTCGAGTGGATTAATTTGCATTGACAGAAGGCTGAGGGCAGCATGGAAGCTACCGGGCCCCTGGTTGAGAGAGAGAGAATGTGCGTCAAGAGGAAGGCAAACCCGCTTTCTCTGCATCTCTGGAAAGAAGGCTCCAAAACGTCGTGGGGACCCAGGCGGGACGGGTCGTGACGAAGACCAGCCAGGCCCCCAGAGGAGGCTGTGGGTGTCGGGGCCAGTGACCTGAGAGTCCTCACAGCAGTCTGAGGGGACCGCGGGCAGTGCAGGTGATTGCGCTCACCCAGAGACGCACACGCACCTGGCGTTGGGGCAGACACACCCTCTCCACCACGGCCTGACAGACCACGGGCCTCAGCCGCCAGCCTGAGGGGTCTCTCAATGCTACCAAGGCTTTGAGACCCCCAGGGTTAGGAGCGTTATCGATGCTGGGCCCCAGGCCCTGCTTCTCAGGACCGCCAACACGGTGATCTCACCAGGAGGGCAAAGAGACTCAGAGCAGCCCGGGCA
The DNA here is from genome assembly GCA_019455555.1 of Galemys pyrenaicus. Taxonomy (NCBI): domain Eukaryota; kingdom Metazoa; phylum Chordata; class Mammalia; order Eulipotyphla; family Talpidae; genus Galemys; species Galemys pyrenaicus. Next base: position 4,549,241 of record JAGFMF010012032.1, read on the forward strand.
CCCTCGCTGGCAGGGGCGGAGGTAGTGCTGGCACCTGCATGCTCAGCCTCTACAAGTCATGCTCCAGAGGTGCCTCTCTGGTCAAGAGGCCTCAGGCCACAGCACCACGCCCTCCTTCCCCAGCACTGCCCCACGGCAGGCTGAGGCCACAGCACCACGCCCTCCCTCCCCAGCACTGCCCCACGGCAGGCCCTTTTGAAGGTGGCTATAAGTGGCTCCCGTCGGCGTGTGGGTCTGTTTGGGTGGGTAAGTAAGTGGCTTTCATGACGAACAGGATGTCGGCCCTCTCCCCGTGCTATGTTTAGAAAGGTGTCAGCCCCAAACTGGACGTCTCGGCGGTCACCCAGGAGGTAATCACGAGTGTCTCTAAAACCCCATCTCTGACCTTCCTGCCCTCAGACACGGGGTCACCAAGTCACCAGGTGGGTTGGGGCACAGACACAGCTGGGGGTTGGAGCGAGGTGCACACTCCAGGCTGAGAAGACGAGGGACTGGACGCAGGCCCAGGCTGGACGTGAGATGCTGTCGGCGCTTCCTGCAAAAGTGAGTGAAGACCCAGCAGGTAATGCTTGTGAAAGAGCTCTGCTCACACACCTATAACACACTCACTGTGACACACACAGGCACACACACAGTCCAGGTGTCGATTTCCTCAAAGAGAGGGAAGAGGAGTGTCTGTAGATTTCAAATGTTACACTAACATTTTTCATTTTTACAGTCTTCAGTTAGTGAGAAGCTTCATGGCAATACTGCAAAACACTTCCAAAATATAAAGCCCCGTCCATATGTCCCCCCATTTAAACCTACTGGAAATCATCACTGTATTATGGCTGTCAAATTTTCATTGTTATCCAATTATTATTGTTCTCACCATTGCTATTATTATAATTATTGTTACTATGGTGCAAGCCTCAGAATGAAATGTATCTATGCAGTTTGGTTATCAGGATAACCTGATAAAGCCAGTTGGGCTGTTCATAAAAAATAAAGCTGGAACCACTGGAAACTATCTTGCAGTGTGAACCAAGGTGCTTTTCCTCATGTGCCCGAGAAACAAAATACTGAAATGAAGCCAGTCCCGAGGCTGGCAAGACTTCTGGCTTCTCTGATCTCTGGTTTCAAATAGCGACATTGATTCACCACTGACATTCGAAATCTCACCAGCCAGTGCAGCACTGGAAGTCTGGTCAAACTAGGCTGGGCCATGGGCTGCTGCTGCAGAAGGCTCCAGGGCCCGTGTCCTGGCTGAGCGGTGGGCATGGGGGAGAGGCTAGGGTTTCGGGTGAAGTGGGCACCCAGGCTAGTTAGCTACTGATACAGAAGTAGCTCACCTTTTAACAACTGGTGAATTGTACTAGCACCTGCTTGGAGAATCTCCCCAAGTGAATCTCCCATCTCACGATGACCTTTATCCTGACTGACAATCTCTGCCCTTTAATTAGAGTATTTAGCCCATTAACATTTAATGTGAGGGTGACTAGACTCGATTCAGATCTTTCACTTGATTATTTTTCTGTCTGTCCCCTTGGGTTTTGTTCTCCTACCCCTCCTTCTGCTTTACTTTTGGGGTCTTTATGTATGTGGATAAATGTTTAAGGTTATTTTTACATATTTAAAGATATTTTTAGAATTCAATTTTAATCTAGCGGTTGTGCTTTTAGCAATCCACCTTTGTGAATTATATCGTTTAGAGGTTGCTTTAAGGATTCTGGCATACACCCGTAAGTCTCCATGGTACAGAGAGAGTAGTTTTGTACCAGTGAGATGAAATAGAAAAAGCTGCAACCATGCAGTGCCATTTGCCCCCAACCCACCACCCCTGTATCGATCCATTTCTTACACTTTAATTGTTGCATTTACATATATCACACATCATACTACAACGTTAAAAATTTTTGCTTTCACTAAGTATGTAAAAGAAATTATGAAAAATAGACCTTTATATTTACTCACTTTTTTTTTTTTTACAATTTCTGTTGCTCTTCATTCTTTGTGTCCATCTAAATTTACACCCGTTAATCATTTCCCATCAGCCTGAAGAATATCCTTAAGTAATTTTTACAGTGTAGGTCAATGGGAGACATTTTCTTATATCTAAAAACACCTCTATTTAATTATAAAAAGATATTTTCATGGAACGTGGAATTCTAAGTTGAATTTTCCCCCAAACTTTGTTCTTGTGATTCTATTGATTTGGATCCTTTATAGTCTCTAACGAAGCTGAAATTCAAGACTTCCTGGGATGTGGGACTTGCAGTGCAGTTCATGGCTCCTTCCCAGAACTCAATGGGCAAAACAGAAAGGTTTGGGTTATCTCTTGTTAATGGTGGGAGGGGGGTGTCAGGGAAAATGCCTGGACCTTTGTTCATTCAAGGCAAGAAGATATTCAAGGCTGTCCTTCTAACTGCTTCTGTTACCACTTGGGTGTATAGGCTGGGGCAGGCCATTTCTCCTTCAGGTGTTACCACTTCCTCTGCAGAAGACGAGACTGATTTACAGAATGTCTGTTTTTTAACATTTTTTCATTTTATGCTTACCTTTACTTCCCTGGCCAGACCATATCCTTCTTGATGTCTATGTCTCACTCACTCATTCATTCATCCATCCATTTAACACACATTTCTTGGTCCCTGATCACATTGTAGACACCACTTCCCTGAGCCAGTATGTAAGCCTGAGTGGTTAAGGCCTGCCTTCCCAGAGAGCTCAGTTTTCTGGGAGAGATGGAGGAGAAAACAAGTGGCTTTAGAATCCCGTGCAGTCAGTACTGTGATGAGAGGAGATAAAGGGCTGTGGGGGCTCCAGGAAGGGATGCCTAGTCCAAACATGGGTTGAGAGTATATGGAGGTAATCACGGAAGACTTCCTGGAGACGGTGATAACAAGTTAACAACAATGACAATAACAATAATAATAATAAATATTTCTTGAACATCTCCTGGTTTACCTGGAACTGAGGAATTTCTTGGGATATGGGATTTGAGTGTTAAAATCAGTAATGTGCATGTCAGATACTGTTCTAAGCACATCACATATATTAACCCACTTAATCCTCACAATAGCTGTCATGGGCGCCGTTATCACCCCTGCTATACAACCAAGAAACTCAAGGTACAACGAGGTTTAGGAAGTGGACAGGGACGTGCAGAGACAGCCAGCGCCCTCTGAATCCAGTGCCCATGCTTCTGGGCATGACAGCCTGTGGCACTGGCACTCGCAGGGCAAAGAGGCACTCGGTGGGCTGGCTGCGGTGAGTTCCTCCCACCTCTCGTTTTCCTCATCTGTAAAATGGGGACACTCAAGCTGCATGGGTGTGCGGAGCACTTAATGCCTTCGAGTCTGTGGTGCCCCAGCATAGGGCGAGGCCCGTACCATGAGTGCCGTGGGAAGGGAGAGTCTGGGGAAGAGGGAATGGCCTGGAGGGAGGCTCAGGAATGAAAGAGGCACTTGAATGAGCGGGTTCATCTGTTGAGCACACAGGACTGGGGCGACAGAGGCAAGAGCTGGGACCCAATACAACTTCCGCTGTCCTAACCTGAGAGGCCGGGCTGGCGTTAGAATGAGGCCGTGGGGACATTGGCCTTGGGTACAAACTTAAGAGGACTCCATTATCCACATAAATAATATTTCAAGGCAATATTTCTTTTTGTAAAAATGGTTTTTTTTAAAGATTTATTTATGCATGCAAGAGCTGGGTGCAGGCCAGAGCTGCAGGGTGTGAGAGGATTCACCAGAGACAGAGTGGGGAGCCGAACAGGCAGATGGACTGAAACACACTGCTGAGCGGAGCAGCGGGGAGGCAGGAGAGGTCTGCTGTGCCATGTGGGTCCCCTCCCTGTCTGGGGATGGAACTCATGCTGCAGTGACTGCTTCACAGTGCTGCACCTTAACCCCTTGTGCCACCAGGGAGGGCCCTCAATGCGATATTTTTAAAAATAAAAATCAAGCTCCCCAAAACCCACGACAAACAGAAAGCCAACATTTTGAAGACAGGATCTGACCCTGACTTGCGCAGTGGCCCCACCTCCCTCACCCCAATCCGGCCCTGTTGGGTCCTGCCTTCCCTTAGCATGTTAACATTCCACTCTTCCTGCAGTTTGGGGCACTAAGTGTGAGAGCAGAGCATTACCATATCCTTTGTCTGGCTCACTGAGGCCTTGGCACATCCTTAAATTTTGCGCCCGCGTTGAGCCTTCTCACTCGCTTTTCTCTAAGTCCTGGCCCGGGACAGTGCTGGCTTGGGCCTGTCACCCTGGAGAGACCAACGAATGCTGCTTCTTTGCTGCTCTGCAGCGCCCCAGCTTGTAAGTTTGATGACCCCCCCAGATCCCCACAGCAGGCCCAAGGCACCGGGATGCAGCGTGTCTCCACCCGCGAGGGCCCTGGGCATCCCTCTCCTTCCCCCACCCTCTGCCCAGGCTCCAGCCTCACGCCCCGGCTGGGGGCGGGGGAAGGTGGCCTCAGACATGGCATCGCTATTTCAGGGCAGACGACGGCTTCCTGCCCCAGCCCAAATGAAACCTTTCCTCTCCCAAGTTCTGCAGGCCTCTCATTAGCGGTTGTGTTTGTGGATAATAGCTATAATGAGGAGGCAATAAAAAAATCCAGAATGTGCCTCTCCTCACCCCTTCCATCGGGAGCGCCTGCCAACTCGGCCTGAGGTCTTAATGACTCCGATGTGGACCCAGGGGCTGGGAGTGGGCATTTCTATTACAGCTGGATTATTTAATCCCCATTAGTTAAAAATGCCGGGCCGCAGGCCAGAAGCCCAGGAAAATAAGTGGTGACAGGTGAGAGAAAAATAGCCTCCCTGCGGCCTCTGCAGCCACTTCAAAGGCCATGGCCCTGCCAGGTAATTGAGACCTAATGGACACCATGAGTGGGAAACGGCTTGGCCAGAGACGCCCAGCACACGGCAAAGATGGCCAGGGGAGCAGGAATGGGCTTGGCTGGCCGGCCAGGCCCAGGATGGCCCAGTAATGAGGCCAGGATGCAGCAAATGCCTTTCTGCCGGCCTGTGTGGGGCTACTCGTGACTTCCTTCTTGGGGCGGCGCCTTCGACCAAGGACAACAGCACTTGGGACAGCTGGTTTCTCTGCCCACTGCCTCCACCAGCATTTGGCCCTTCGAGGGAGGAAGCAGTTGTGTGTGTGTGTGTGTTGGTGTGTGTGTGTGTGTGTCCATTGCCAAATATGTATTTATGGGCATTGCTCCTGCGTGTGTGCGCACAGTGCGTATGTCTGTATGTGTTGGCACATGTGTCCATTGCTAACTATGTGTGCATTGCTTGTGCATGTATGCACACAGTGTGTGTGTGTGTGTGTTGGCATGTGTGTCCATTGCCAAGTATGCATTTATGGGCATTGCTCCTGCGTGTGTGCGCACAGTGTGTATGTCTCTATGTGTTGGCACATGTGTCCATTGCTAATTATGTGTGCATTGCTTGCCCATGTATGCACACAGTGTGTATGTTGGCATGTGCGTGTGTCCATTGCCAAGTATGTGTTTATGGGCATTGCTCCTGCGTGTGCGCACACAGTGTGTATGTCTGTGTGCGTGTGCGCACACAGTGTGTATGTCTGTGTGCGTGTGCGTGTGTGTGTGTGTGTGTGTCTTGGGTCCTTCCCTCTGGGGCTCTCTTCCCACATTTGGCATCTCCCTTCAGGAAGGTCCCACAGCACCCAGTATCCATTTGAGGCCTTGACATACTTCTCTGCTCCGGTCAGCCTGGTCTGTTGAATTTCTGCAATTCCAGTTACAGCCTGGAGGCTGGCCGGCTGTTTAGATAGCGACTCCACTCAGCAGGGGGGCCAGGGCAGGAGCCCCAGCCTGGGGGGTGATGGGGCAGGTGCCCCCAGGCTCTTCTGGAGGTGTCCATGCTTGGGGCCCCGCTGTCAGCCTGCCCCCGCGAGGCCCCGAGGATGGGCTGTCACCTCCGGGCTACGCTGACCATCCCTTGTGACGGTAACCTGCATAAAATCAACTTGCTTGTGAGCCTAAGTTTACTTTAAAAAGAAACTTCTGGTGCCACCAGGACTGGAGAAATGCGTCATTTGGCGTCAAGAGCGGATATGACAACACTGAGCACAATGAACGTGGAAGGCGTCTTTAAGCTCCAGCCAGCCGTGGTGACCACTGAGGGCCCGTTCAGGGCTGGGCTCGTGCTTTGCTGAAGACAGACGGCAGCCAGTGTCAGGGAAGCGTCCAGATGGCCTACACCGGTGACGTCCCTTCCGACGTCGGGGAACGCCCAGGACCTCACGGGGCACGGCGCGAGTGTCTGGGCAGGAGCAGGGCCCAAGGAGCATCAAGCCGTGGCGAGCGGTGCCACGCTGGACTTTGAGGTAGGACCGTGGCGCCTTGGGGGGCGGGGGACGGCTCAGTGGTCTCACACTCGGTTCCTCCTCCATGGATTGGAAGGGGCGGGAACCTGCATGGGAGAACTGAAGGCAGCGGCCGGAAGCTCTGTTCAAAGACGCTGGCGGCCGAGGCGGCCGGTCCTCCCTGGTGTCGGGGTCACTTGGGGTTGAGCTTTGCGTTCGGCCGTCAGGAGGCCTGAGGAGTTATGTGGACACTGAGCTGACCCGAGCCGGGGGTCGTGGCTCCTCCCCTGCTTTGTGCCAGGAGGGAGCGGGGTTGAAAGCAGAAAGCGAGGTCACACGAGGTCTCACTCTCACAGCTCCCTGACCGCGGAGTGGGACCCCAGGACTGGGGGTACTCACCCCCAGAGCAGGGTGCAGAGCTAGGGTGAAGAAATCCCCCCTCAGAACCAAGGGATATTCCCTTCAGGTTCCCCCAACATCCCAAAGGAGGGTGATCTTGCTTGTTATGGTTTGGTTGGTTAATTTTGGGGTCTAGGGATCTATTACCATTCACTTACATGGAAAAACTTTTAAGCTTTCCCAGACCCCTCAAAATAACCTACCGACTCATACCAGATAGAAACAGACTGCTTTCACGATGGTCAGGAGCCTGTGAGGGACAGCCAGGCGCCCTCTGAGCCTTAGTAAACGTTAACTCACGCCTCACTGGGCCACTACTGTGACAGGTGAGTGCTAGGACTAAGTACTACTAGGAGCCCATTTTGCAGGTCAGACTGAGTAGCGGGCCCGAGGTCATTCAGGAAATCCATTCAGTGGTGAAGCTGGGAGGTGAGCCCAGCCAGGCTCTCAGCTCTGACCCCTGGGGAAGTGTGCATGGGTATCAGGGGGGTATGCACGGGTGTCAGATGGGCTGTGCATGGGTGTCAGGGGGTGTGTACAGGTGTCAGGTGGGCTGTACATGGGTGTCAGATGGGCTGTGCACGGGTGTCAGGGGGGTGTGCATGGCGTCAGGTGGGGTGTGCATGGGCATCAGGTGGGCTGTGCATGGGTGTCAGGGGGTGTGCATGGGCATCAGGGGAGTGTGCACGGGTGTCAGGTGGGATGTGCATGGGTGTCAGGTGGGGGTGTGCATGGGTGCCAGGTTGGAGTGTACATGGGTATCAGATGGAGGTGGCCCAGGCAACCCAGACCCAGAGGGTCAGTTCTGCAGAATGAACGATGCTCGTTTCAATGTGTTAGCATGAACGCTGCCTCTGATTCCATCTACAAACGCCGCATTCCCGAGCCACAACTGGCAGGGAGGCCGGGTGGCCCCATCTGCATTCCAGCGAGTCACCAAGTGGAGCGGCCGGTGCGCGGCCATACTCCGGGATTCAGCACTCGGGTTTCGTGAGACAACATCAGGAATGCCTCTGGAACCGCTGGCCTCCTTCGTGGCCTGGGGAGGGGGCGAGGATGCAACCCAAGCTGCAGGCTGCTGGCCAGCTCCTGCCCGCGACGGGGGCCGGCTGGGCAGCCCTGCCCTGGCCCAGACAAGTGTCAGCTCTGTCGGAGCCGAGGCCGGGGCAGACTGCCACGCGGACACTGCCTCGCTGCCCACCGTGAGGACAGGGAGGCTGGTTTAGAAATACGCAGCCGGCCAGCCCCTCACCTTCCCGCTGGGACCGGGCGTTTCTGTGGCCAAGGGACAGAAGCCCATTGGGCTGAATGGGGCCATTGATGGTGGCCAGAACCGCCTGTGTGCTGGGGGGTGCGGGGGGGGCTGGTTCTCTGGGGGACCAGGTGGAGTCGGCAGGGCCCAGGAGTCCAGCAAAGCGGTCCCCTTCACTGCCCCTCCCTGCCCTGGGTCACTCTCCCGGCCCTCACCGCCCTGACCCCGGCATCCGGGCTGACTGTCCTGCTGACGTCCAGTTCTGGAAGCCCCAGAATCCCCTCCCAATGAAACAGCCTGAGGACTCCAGATGTGGTTGTTGAGGATTCTTGGTTCGACCCTGACCTTGCCCTGATGGGTACACGTGATGCTGAGGCCATCACTGCCAGCCCCCTGCCCTGGGCGGTCACCAGAGTGTCGCCAGCGAGGTGCTCACGCTGCTGCCTTCTCCAGACTGTTCTCGCCGAAGTGCGGGACTCAGTCACCCAACCACCCCAGCCTGTCACTTGCTGGGAGTACTGCGTGGGTTGTTTTCAGGGTCCTCACGCGAAGACGGTAAAAATAAGTAGCTGCAGGGCAAACTTAGGGGAGCAGGAACGGGTAAGTCAAAACAAGTTTTGTTTTTTTTTTTTTCAGATCCAACTGTTTGTCTTTCAATTTAGTAGAATGAGTTTATTGGTCCTCTAGACATTTGCTGGTGGACATGCTAGAATCGCCCATGGTCTATTTTTTTTAAAGATTTATTTACTTATGCATCCAAGAGCTGGGGTATAGTCCAGAGTCACGGGAGGTGAGAGGATTCACGAGACAGAGTGGGGAGCAGAACAGGCAGACCGACCGAAATACACTGCTGAAGGGAGCAGTGGGCGAGGCAGGAGATGTCTGCTGCGCCATGTGGGTCCCCTCCCTGGTCAGCAGCAGGGATCGAACTCGTGCTGCAGCGGCTGTGATTTGCCTCATAGTGCATTGCTTAATCCACTGCGCCACCAGGGAGGCCCCATGGTCTATTTCTTTAAAAAGATTTATTTATTTATGTACACAAGAGCTGGGGTACAGGCAGGGGGGATAAGAGGAGTCACCAGAGACAGAGCAGGGAGCAGAACAGGCAGACTGACTGAAACACACTGCTGAGGGGAGCAGCAGGCGAGGCAGGAGAGGTCTGCTGCGCCATGTGGGTCCCCTCCCTGGCCGGGGATCGAACTCACGCTGCTGTGCCACGGATGCTTCACAGGTGGTGCTCAACCCGCTGCACCACCAGGGAGGTCCCGCCATGGTCTAATCACAGGTACAGCATCACATGCACTCGGGAGCTTGATACTCAGGCATATGCCACGTCTGTTTACAGGGAAGCTATGTACTCAGGACAGGTTCTCTGTGTGCATTTGTTCCCAGGTACGGCCACCGGAAGAGGCGGTGACAGACGTCAGCACACGCAGAGTCACGTGACATAGACGTCCCCCCCCCACAGCCGAAACGTGTCCTCACAGCTCCTCTCCATACATACGTGTATGCTGAAGTCACACGTCACCTTCGTCGTGCCCCTGTGAGTATTCCTTCTGATTCGTGGGTGCCGTGATGGCTGCATTCCTTAGAAAGAAACACAGTTGATTAATTTTTTCCCCCTGAATTTCTCCCTTGTCAAGTGGGAGGGAAAAGTTGTTGTGTTTGTGTATCAGGCCCATTAGCCTAGATAAACTGTGGGCCTCCCGTAATGATTAATGACAGAATAGTGCAGTTGTTGCAAAAATAAGTCATGCAGTGAGGAGAGAACTGAAGATTATATCTAACACCAGGGGATGGCTTATTAATCTCACTTCTGGAGGAATTCCTGAGTAAATCAGTCTCCTTTATTAATGATATTTCACTCTGCTCTGCGAGACATCTTTTATCCAGCCAGAAGGGCAATTATCTATTTAGGCCAGGAAACAATATTAGTTACTGCCACAGCTCCAGGGCGAGGAGAGAAGCCAAGAAAAGAAGAAGGAGAGAAAAACAGAGCAGAGGGCAGCTGGCTCCAGACTGAGGGGTGCCAGGGCCCCGAACCACCCCACAGTGCCCCCCATTCTGAGAGGGGCTGTGTGAGTGCATGTACATGGGCACGTCTGGTCACTTCTTGACACGCCAAGGCTGCCCAGTCGTCATCGGGCATCTGTGAGCACCTACTATGTGCAAGGCCCTCGCCAGGGCGCCGAGGGGCTTGGGCGTCCTGCGCATTCACAGACGGATATGCCACAGGTGTTTGTTCCTGCCCTAGATGTGGGTCTCTGGTCACATCCTGCAGACATTTTCTGCTTGAAGTTCTGTGTTCATAGAAATCCTTCTTGAACTACTGTTTGGGAAGTAGTTTGAACTACTGAAGGGGGGTAGGTAGCAGGCCAGGATAGGAAAGTGAGGTCTTTTCTAGATTAAAAGCACCATTTTTTCCTGATTGGTGAATTACCTGCAATCCAGTGACAGCAAGAAGGGGAAATGTGTTTAGTCCAGGAACGTGAATCTGCCCACTTTGGTGTTCGTTCATTCATTCATTCATTCAACAGGCATGTGTGGGCACCCATGATTTACCAGGACCTGTAGTAGGCTCTGGAGAATCACTATCTGACTCTTGACAGCCAGGACCTTATAGCTAGTGGGAGAATTTGAGCATGAAAATAACAACTCACAAGGTAATAAAGGACAAACGAATTCTATGTGCTATATAGTACACTGGCAGGTTCAGTGTGTACGTATGTGTGAGTGTGTGTGTGTGTGTGTGTAGCAGATGGGAGGAATCAAAGAGGGTGTGCCAGAGTTGAAAGCTTTTGGATTTGACAGCAGTCTTGTCTGATTTCTGGTTCTACCATAATTTTTCCTCATTTTCCAAATGACAAAGAGGAGGCTCTGAGAGAGTCTCTTGCCCCCAGTCACTCGGTGGTGTGCCCTGCATGTAAAGCCAGGCCTGGGGGCCTCCCTGGTGGTGCAAGGGGTTGAGCGCCACATTGCGGGGCTTCGTCAGTCACTGCAGTGCAAGTTCAATCCCCAGCCAGGGAGGGGACCCACATGGCGCAGCAGACCTCTCCTGCCTCGCCTGCTGCTCCCCTCAGCAGTGTGTTTCAGCCCATCTGCCTGTTCTGTTCCCTGCTCTGTCTCTGGTGACTCCTCTCATCCCCTGAGTCTCTGGCCTGCATCCCAGATCTTGTGTGCATAAATAAATAAAATCTTTAAAAATATCCATAAAGCCAGGCCTGGCTGATGAAGCACTGACCACTGGGCAGCCCAGCCCCCACACCTGTAGGAAGAGCCCCTCTCTCCTTTCCTCCCCTGCTCCCTCTCTTCCTGTTCTCCTCCCTCCCCTGCTCCTGCCCCCGCCCCAGTCTTGACCTTTTCTGAGAAGGGGGTCAGCGAACACAAGGTCCCCTCCAGTGGCAAAGGTTGGGGGTTGAGCCTGGGCGGTGCAAGCAGAGCTGGCGGTGCCGCTGGGGGGCAGCCGCACACGCTGGCCCCCCCCCCACTCAGCACTTTCACTGCCCCCCAGCCCTCCCCACCCCAGTAATTAAATAAGTCTCTGGAAGAGGAGCCTGTACAGAATGTCATAAAATCTCTCTGAACTACCTATATTTACCCCTGAAAGTGAATTCTTTATAAGACCCGGGATATCAAAGCGGCTGGGGATCAAAGTCGTTTTAATAAGCCGGGGAGCGCGCCTGCCCAGCCCTCCCGCCGCCCAGCGTGCAGGCACTTAGGACGCCCCCTCGGGCCCCCTGTCCCGGGATCGCTCCTCGCAGCCTCAGAACGGGGGTCTCCCATCCCAGGTCCCGCCGCCCGCCCCCACGGCCACCTGCTCTGCTCTGGCTGACCCGGCCCAGGCTTTGATGTCAGAGCCTGGAAGTGTCGGCAGTAACGAGTCACAGTCGCCGGGCACAGCTCCCGCAGAACAGGTGCTGCGTTCAGACCCCAACAAAGTCAGGGCGACGTTCGGGTGGGTGGGGCGGATCCCTGCAGGCCCCAGGAAGGCGTGCTGCCTGCTGTTTGCCTCTTGGCTGTTGGTGACCTGGCCGTGCTCGTTTAAGAAAATGCATCTAACTGGGTGATTAAGACGTGTGTGCTTTCTTGCAGTGTGTCACACAATCCCAGCGGCTGGTGTCCAGCTCTTCCCACCCCACCCCCCATCCCCAGGGGATCTGACCACCTCCATGGTGGCCTCCAGGGCACAGCCTTGGGGACCCAGGTGTCCACTGGCCCCCGGAGCCACCTCACACGCCTGCACCACCTCCTGCCCCTGGAATCTCAGCAGTGGACCCTGCTCTGGTTCACGTCTCCCCTCGAACAGACTCTGAGGCCCAACGGGAGGAAGCGTGCTCGTTGAAGCCAAGCCCCACTTTTACCTGTGGGCTTAGAATGATCCTCTTATATCAAGAGTTGGCAAAGAACAGCCAACGGGTCCAACTCAGCCTGCTGCCTGTCTCGGAAGTAAAGTTTCTTGGAAGCAGCACAGTCACTGACGTGAGACTTCTGTGCAGGTGGTTTTGTGTGAGCGGTTGAGGCTGAGACTGTTTCCCTGCCACAAAGTCCCAAATCGTTATCTATCGCCTGGGCCTTGATGGAGAAAACTGGCTGGCCGTGGCCTTCACCAGACTGTCTCCTGTCCCCGCAGCAAATAGGATGAGGAGTAATTCAGCCCAGAGCCAGGCCGTTGTCCTTCCATCAGGGAGTCTATACATCCATGGGGCCCCTGGATGTGTGTCCTCAAGGACAAGCCAGGATCTGAATCTTGGAGACAGGACACGGTGGGTGGTAGGGGCATCGTGAACTCTCTGGACCTCTGTGAGACACACCTGTCTCCGCTCCCAGGCACTGAGAAAAGGCCTGAGAGGTCATATGATTGAAAGGACTTACCGGCTCTACAGGTGAGGGTGGTGGGACAATGACAGGCTCCGTTGTCTCAGCTACTGAGCCTCCTGCGCCCCATGAATCGGCCTGGGCGTGCGTCGTGGGTCACCCCACTTAATACCACAAACCTTTGTGCGGGCGCTATTATTTTGCCCATTTTTCACACCCGGGGAAACTGAGGCATTTAAGGCTTGAAGAGGTCCTGTCAGTCCACAGAGTCTGTTGAGCACCTACTAGACACACCCTGGACTTGGCTCTGGGGGCGTGAAACGGTGAGCAAAAAAGAGGCGTGAAGCTTCTCTTCTAGGAAACGCTCTTGTCCAGGGCCGCGCAGAGACTGAGCAGGAGCTCGGCTTTGCGTCTGTTACCCACGCAGCTCTCACGCAGGTGTCAGAGGAGTGAAGCCGCGTCCTGGGCCCAGGCCCAGGCCACCTCTCCAGACAGACCCACATCAATCCCAGGGACCCCCAACTAGAGCTTGGAAACAGGGTGCCTCCCTCAGGAGCTGCCCGAGGCCTTCACTGAGGGTGTCACACGGTAGAGTCACCCCCTGCACCTCACTTGCGTCCTGGTAACCTGAGCGAGCCCACGGGGAGAGGCTGGACCTCAGTACTTCTCTGGACTTGAGTTGCCGTGGTGCTCACAAATGGCGGGATGACGAAGAAGCCGGCCGTTGGGCCTGCAAACCGCTTCTTCTCTGTGAAGGCAGGAGACAGAAGTTAGACCCGGCTAGGCATTAGCCCCAGGGGCCAAGGAAGAGCAGGCCTTCTGCCCTATGACCATGTCCCCACCCCCGCGATTCCCCCCGTGACCCAGCCCTGGCCCTGCCCCCGCCTGCCTCTCGGGGTCTGTGTAGAGGGCTCCCCCAGGCTCCTCTGCTCCTGCTACACCAGCCACGTCAACCAGCCTCTTTCCTGCCCCCAGCCACAGGTGAGGGATGCCACATGGATGTGAGTGACCAGAGCAAGCCCCTCTGCTGGGAGCGCCCTTTGCTTGGCCAAGCACTCTCAGTCAAGGCCCCTCTTCTCACAGACTCTTCTAGACGGTCAACACTTCTGGAAAGTGGCCCTGTGCTGTGGCTTCTGCCCTCGCCCCAAAGCTCACAGCCCCCCCTCCGGCCCTCCCCCTAGGAGATCAGGGCCAGGGCTGGAGCCATTTCTGGGCAGCCAGGGCAGACCTGGTGAGGTGCCAGCAGAAGCAACTTGATTTTATTCTCTGGAGTCTGCAGCAGCCTTGGGTCAGGGGAAGGGCAGGAGGGCCCGTGTGTCAGGAGGGCAGGCTGGAGGGCGTGACTGGGTCAGGGCTGGTGGCCGTTTTCTTCCCAGTCTCCTCTGTTTGCCCTGAGATTTGGGCTCCCAGAGGCCTCCCGGACATCATCCTCGCCCTACTTCCTGGTCCAAGGGGGGCGGCGAGGGGAGGGGAGAGGTGGGCATAGCCCTATTCAAGGCGCCCAGAGAGAGCGGAAGCTGAAGATCGGAGCGGTTAGGGAACTTGTCCTGGTCACACCAGAAAGTGTAAGGCCAGGCTCTCACGGCAGAGCCCGGAGGCAAGCCTTGCTGCGCACACACACACAAACTCGCTCACACTCACACGTACATACACACACACATGCGCTCACACACTCACACATACACTCTCACACATACACATACTCGCTCACATGCACTGATACACATAGACTCACACTGTCACACACACACATACACCACACACTCGTTCATATACACTCACTCTCACACAGTGACATACACTCGCCCACATACACTCATACACACTCACACGTACACCACACACACTCACTCTCACACATACATACACTCACACACTCTCACATACACCACACACTTGCTCATATACACTCACACTCTCAGTGACATACACTCGCCTACATACACTCACACACACTCACACATACACATACTCACACATACACCACACACTCATACACTCGCACACACTCTCACACATACGCACACTCTCACACACACACACAGAGGCATCACAGAATCAAGTGGCGTGGCCAAGTTAACATTTCCAAGACAAGGAGGAGGCAAAATTCAGGGAGGCCCCTGCACTGGGATGAGCCCACGTGAGCGTCTCCTTAAAGTCCGTGCCCGTGATTGCTCGTCCTCACCTTCACCCTGCCCCCAACCCACAGATGCGGAAGTCACGGTATGGGAAGTGACCAGGAGCACAAGGACAACGCTGACTCTCAGGCCGAGCCTGCCGGGCCGCAGGGCAGTGCCGGCTCACAGAGGCCCAGGCTGGCTTTGAGGCAGTGACAGGGGATGCTCCACTTCCGCTCCCGAGCACCTCCTCCCCGTCTCCATTGGGGGCTCTCTCCACCTCCGTCCTGTCCTGCAGAGTCAGCGCAGGGCCCGCACCGTCCACTCTCCCTCCGCCTCCTGTGCTGGGCTCCAGCTACTGGGAGTTGCCGGAGTGGGGTGGGGGTGGGGGTGGGGTAGCGCTGTGGGAGGGAGGCATAGCTGACTGAGGACGAAGCACAGCAGCCTGGGTTCTCCTGCACCCCACTTCCCTGCGTGCACCCCACTTCCCTGTGCCTGCCTCAGCTGCCAGCCAAACTGAGCACAGGCCGGGCCTGGCAACTGGCCCAGGACCAAGGTGGGAACCAGATAGCACGTTCTGTCCCTCAGTGGACCGTCCCTGGGGAAAGCGTCAGCCAGAGCCACGGTGCCCATCTCACGGGCCAGGACACTGAGGCTCCCGCAGAGGCAGTGAGCCAGCGGGCACCAGTGCGACCGGGCCGCACCTGGCTGGATTTCAGCACCCTGAGCCCCCTTCCCCTTAGGAAGGGCGAGAGAGCGGAAAATAGCTCCCCATGCCTCGACATGAGGTGTGGACCTCATTTGAGCTCCATCTAGATCAAAGTGTGAGTTTTTCCTGGTTCGGTTTTTTAAAAAATGGCTTGGGTTTGCAAGAGAAAATGTTCTAGTGGCTTAGCCATCAGTGGCTTGCTTAAAACGTGGACAATTGCCCATTAACTTTTTCCTCTTTTTACTGGGCATCCCCTAACCCTTACCCCTCTGAGGTCTGGGACAGAGCCCAGGTATTCCCGGCATCTCAGCTGGGGGAAGTTTCTCCTCCAGGGGCACGCCCCTCCCCAAGCTGCTCACCGAAACAGCCTCAGCTGGGCCCAGATCTGCTCTGGGAAAGGGGCAGTGTTCTTGCCCCTCGGGCAGTGGAGGGAGAGGACCTTCTGCTGCAGCTTGGCGAGGCTGGAGGTTGAAACTTGGGGAGCAGCTCCATAACTGGACCCTGGCGAGATTGCAAGAGGGAGGGGGAGACCCAGCATATAAAGAGGCCAAGGCGTGGGCCAGCTTCCCCTTGTCAAAGTTTCCTTGTCCTGCCCCACCCCCACCCCTCAAAATAGGAAAATTATCAAAAATGATAAATTGGGGGTTTGTGCGTGTGTCTTGTTTCCAACCAATATGATCTCAATTCTCCTGTGAGCTTTGAAAGTCCATGCGGGAATCCCTCCCTTGCTGTAAATACTCAGCGTCCGGGCCTCTGACACGTGACCTGTAACAAACTTCAAAAGAACACCTTTGACATTTTAGATAACTTGCAAATGATGATGCAGAGAGATCTTTTGCCACTACAAAGAAAGAACAAAAGAACCGACATGAAAGAGAAATCAATAAACATATGGCAATTAATAAAACATTTTCTATGAATACCCTACAAAGAGTTTTACAACGGTATAAAAACCCAACCGTTGTTTCAATGTGGATTTAAGAAGTCTCAGCTGGCGTATTAAGACATCCGTGCCGAGCGGCACTGGGGAAGGCACAGAAAACCGGGCCGAGGCTGGGCTTGTAAATCCATCAGAGGCTCAGGTACGGGTCAGATGGGAATGCCCCGGGCAGCTTCCAGGGACTAACATGTGAGCTGGAGAAGGGGTGTCTCCCCACTGGTGGGAACCACCACGAACGAGCCCATTTGGAAGTTGGGCCAGGGTCCCCCAATGCATCTGCTGAGCAAGGCCCAGTAGTTCTCATAGATGAGTCCTGAGGCTGAGCCCAGGGAGGGAAGGTGGGAGCAGCGATAAGCAAAGGGGGTTCGTAACCAGGAGGCGGGAACCCGACCGTCTCCACTGAATCTCAGCTGTGGATGCTACACCCCAAGTCCTGAGTTCGATTCCAGCCTCAGATACTTCCAGCTCACGAGTGACTTCTCTGGCTCTCTCTGGCCTCAGTTTACCCTTCCATACAATGGAGACAATGCTCCCTGCCCTTCTCCTCGCCAAAGCTTCTGGGATGCTCAGAGCCCATGACCATGGAGGTGGGAGGAGGTGACTCCACGTCAGGCATGCTAGGGTCATATACCGTATCTGCATCACCCCCTATCCCGCCCCCTTCTCTGGGGGTCTTCCTGGCTTCGTCGACAATTACAAACGCCAGGGTCCTGGTTCCCTCCTGCATGTAGCATCAAGAGACCTTAGAGGTGGCCCTGCAAAGCAAAGCAGTGAGCAGCTCCCTGGAGGCTGGAGCTGGGGGCCTTCACCTCATCTCACTGGAAACTTGGAAACCTTGGCAGGTGTATGAGGCTTTGGGAATCTTGGAGGAGATAGAATTGGACAAGCGGGCTAGTGAGGGGAGAGCAGGACGGACGCAGCAGAGGACAAGAGGGGGCAGGAGATAGGAGGCCGGGATCAGCTTTCTGTGCTGTGTATGCAGGGCCGTGTGTGTGTGTGTGTGTGTGTGTGTGTGTTGCCTGAGAGCAAGCAAGCAACCTGGCTGAACAGACATGCAGAAAGAAATACATCCTGGCTATTTCTGATGGTTTGGGTTCAACTCCTCTGTGACTGAGTTGAGTGATTATTGATTTACTTAGAAGGATTTTATGACTTTAATTGTTTTATTTTTGTTGAGGTAGCACTGACGCACGGCGCTATGATTTAGGGTACAGGGTCACACCTCTTCAGATGTTTGTTGCCGTGCCACACCCACGTCCAGACACCCGTGGTCCTGGCCACAGTCCAGGGGCCTCCTCTGTTCTGTGTCCCCTCCCCCCCTTTGCCCGCAACCTCAATCCTGCACTCAGATTTCCAGGCTTTTTTTCGATTTAGCTTTATCTAGCCTATTGTTCTGCAGATAATGGGCTTTGGGTTTTTTAACATTGCTGGGACTTAACCTTCTCATCAGTAAAATGGAGGCAGCTTCACAAGCATCATCGAAGTTTTATAACAAAGCACACGCTCCCAATCTGCCCCCAGCGCCCCATTTCTATGAGGGTGTTGTCTTCACGGCCATAGGGCCAAGCAGCTGTGCTCCCTGCCGGTGGGAGCTGGACTGGCCTGGGTCTGGCCCCCCATTCCTGCCTCCGGTCCCAGCTGTTGCACCCAGTTACAGAAGCTTAGAGAGCTGAGTTGCAGGTGGTGCCGTGCCATGTACCCCAGGAGCAACTTCACCCCCTTCCCTGCCCATGCCCTCAAAGCCTCCAAAAAATGGAGGAATCATCCAGTCCTGATATTTAAGCCTCTACATCGGAGAGTTCAAGACCCCAGGCGGGTGTCTCCATCCTGGGCAGTGGGGCCTGGGGGAAAGCTCGCCCTGACCGGGGTGAAACCTTTCCCCTTGGACTCAGTGGGCCTCGATCCTGACTCACCTGAGAAGCATCAGAACCGCGAGAGCCTCGGAGGGGTGTTTTCAAATCTCTGGGTGACCCTAACTCGCAGTTTGCTGGCCTCCTGAATGGGACGCCCAGGCTGTTTTCAGCAGCGCCCCCTGGGCAGGGCCCCCAGGACACTCTGGGTCTGGTTCGGAAGCCTCTGACCCTTGGCCTGGTGGGGCTTGGACACTTAGCAGAAACACACTCCCCCAGGCCACCAAGCCTGCTGATCCGAGCCATGGTGGAGAGGCCACAGGAAGTGGCATTTTCATCAGGTTCCTGCCCCTGTCTTTGCATTCTTTGCACATTGGTGTCTAAGAACCAGTTCTATAGGGTTGAGAGCAATGACTTCGGGGTCAAATGGAGTCCGGTTTGAGTCCAACATCACTACTAGGTTTTAATCGCTCGAGCAAACCACTTGACATCTCTATGTCCTGGCTTCATTACAGGGCAGAAGGGGGGCACCCAGGACCCCCAAACCTACCGCTCTAAATAGATTCTGCCGTCCACCGCATCGAGAGAAAACATACTCTAGTGCATGAGACTCCAGTGGAAAGGAACTGTAACACAATTAGTGTGCAGCAGAGAAGAAAAAGAATATCGTTAAAATAGTTTCCGCTAAGCACCCCAAGTAACCCATCTCCTTGTGGGCAAATGCCCAACCAAACAGGGTTGGCCCAAAGCAGGGCAGCTGAGACCCAAAATTCTGCCACCGTCTAAAGCACCTTCTGGTGGGGAACAAAAGGAATGGCATGAAGGGCCAGGCACGTGTGGAAGGAAAGGAGAAAATCAAAACCCAAGTCAAGTTAAAGCCTCCCCACGGGCCTCTCACCCACGTCACTGTCTCTTGTAAGTGTCTCCTTCCACGCCCCCCAGGTCTCTGGTACAAGGCCAAGGCCAGGAAGCAAGAACAGCCTCTTGACACGTCTCTCTGCTCCAGGTGCTGCTCTCTCCTTCCTCCTTCCAGCCTTCTCCAGAGACTCCCCACTGCTCAGCTCCACCCTCCCTTGGGGCGGGGCAGGGAACCTGGAACCTCCTTTCCCTGGGAATTAAAACCTGCTGCAATTTCATCTGTAAAATGGGTTCATCATAGCTACCTCCTAGGGTTTATGCAGCTATGAAAGGAACGGATGAGAGTAAAGTACATGTGATTCATATTAAGGGAACAATTAATAATAATAATGATGATGAGTAACTGAGCTTTTTGCTGAATGAGGGACTCAGCTATGGCTCTTCGGTGTAAGTAGCTTCCCCGGCCACCCCAAAGGGCTAGCCTTCGCTGCCAGGCCCCCAGCTTGGCCTCTTCTTCCCCGAGGGGTCTCATGCCCACCCCATAACGTGCAGCAGGAGACATGGCTTCAAGGCAGTCACACAAAGAGAAGATGACGGACCAGCCCACACCCCTCCGACTCAGGCCAGGTTTGTACCTGCCAAGTGTGCCCCAAGTTCAGAGTTCAGTGGGTGCTCTCCCACGAGGCCCTCTTCAAGCTGGCTGCCGGCGTAGCCAACACGGTCCATTTCTACTGCATGTAACCTGGTTCTTACCCACCGTGGGTCCCGCATCTCAGCGGACACAACGCTTACCAGTGCACTCCTGGGGTGCGCTCCCCAGTAGATTGGGACAAACTCACCCCAAGGCGGTGGAGAATATTCCCAGACCTGTGGATATACTGTTACGCTCGTTATCCTCAACCCATTACTACATTAAATATCACATAAACTGACTAATGAAACAAAAGTGTAAAACCAAGGACGCAAGTGGTTTGGAATATCTTAGCCGAGGCAATTTTTTAAGACAATGTGCTGTTAAAAATGGGGAAAGGGCCTCCCTGGTGGCACAGCGGGTTGAGTGCCGCACTGTGAAGCATCCAGGGCCACTGCCAGTTCGATCCCCAGCCAGGGAGGGGATCCACATGGCACAGCAGACCTCTCCTGCCTCGCCCGCTGCTCCCCTCAGCAGTGTGTTTCCATCCATCTGCCTGTTCTGCTCCCCGCTCTGTCTGGTGAATCCTCTCACCTCCTGTGACTCTGGCCTGTGCTCCAGCTCTTGTGTGCATAAATAAATCTTTACTTGATCTTAGCCAAAAGGTCGAGAAGCGATTGCATAAATAAATCTTAAAAAAAAAACTCATTTTTTTTTTAAAAGGGAGGAAATAGTTCAGAAAAGCTGTGAACATTGTAAATATCTGGACAGAGTCTGCATGCACAGTGCTGAATCCTGAGTGCTCAGTTTTCACTCCACACTGACGAACACTGGAAATTCCAGCTGTCATGTTGTGGGTCGCACTTATGCAAGAATGATTCCCTGAAACTCCAGTGGAGAGAGTCATGCTGGAAAAAAAAAATACCCTGGTTCTATGTGAAAAGATCAATGACTGCTCACTCATGTATCAAATTTAAGTTAAGATAAAATGCTCGCCTCAGATAAAGAGATATCATTTCTAATGATTTCACACTTGTCATTTTGATTATAGAAATTACTACCCAGCTAATCATTTAAGATGCTTCTGCTGGTCCCCTTCAGGTGAACGGGGCCAGGAAAGCTAACCTGTTGTGCAGGTGCAGACAATACAGGACAAGCAGCAGGAACTGACTCGTCCACAGGTAATCTCAGAACTGGCAAAAGATCAGCTCGCCACATTTAGCTCCTGCTTGAGGAGGAGACAGAATTATAAGATGGTCCCCAAGATGCCCGCCCCCTTGTGTCCCTACTTTGTCCAGGCCCCTCCTCTAGAGTGTGGAAACAAGCAGAATTCAGTTCTGCGACGGGTTACTACTGATTAGTCTACTTTGAGTTAACTGACCAAAGGGAGCTGGTGGAGGTGGGCCTGGCCTAATCAGGTGACAAGGTCACCTGCGCTCTTACTCCTGCCGACATTGAAGAAGACAAAAGCCACCAGGAGTTCTATAACTCCAAGGCCCTGAATTCTGGTGATAATCCGAGTGAGCCTGCAGAGGGACCCTAAGAATCAAATGAGATCCAGCCCTTGGGCAATACCTTCAAAGTGGCTTTTTGAGCTAAACTAATCCGATTCACAGAAACCCTGTTGTTCCAAGCTGCCGAATCACTGGCAGTTTGTCTTAGAGCAATAGAAACTCATATAGACTCCAAAGACCCCCAAATACAGCAGAGCTATACCCCGGCCTGCCTGCCAGACAGATGGAGCTTATGCCTTGCTTTTATTCCAGGCAAATTAATTTCCCATATGAAATTCAGTTTAAGTAAATTATTAGGAAGTCTCCCACCTCCTTCCCACTCCAGGGAAGGGCACCCGCATTAGCTTCTTTTTTTGAATTAAACATCAATAAAGTGGCCTGTCATTAGTGTTACTTTGGATGGAGCTTTTGTAAATTTTATACTCTGTAAGATCCAACTGACTAATAAGTTTACTTTTTCTGGGGTGTTCTGATCCT
Source organism: Galemys pyrenaicus (assembly GCA_019455555.1). Classification (NCBI taxonomy): domain Eukaryota; kingdom Metazoa; phylum Chordata; class Mammalia; order Eulipotyphla; family Talpidae; genus Galemys; species Galemys pyrenaicus. The sequence goes on from JAGFMF010012032.1 coordinate 4,571,125, forward strand.
TCACACCACGTCCTCTGAAACATGCAACCTCAGCCTTTAATTGCCAGCCCAGCTCAGCCCCAGGGCCCAGTTTTTAAAAACACAAGGGTCTGTGAGTGAACCACTTGACACCGTTTACTAACGGTGCTGGGTATCTTCACCGCTCCAGGGAGAGGGACGGCTCCGCTGCTTCCATGGAACTGAACAGCGCAGGGCAGAGGAGAACTTCTGTTTATTTTGTTGCTCCCAGTTCCTGCCATAGCTCTGGCCAGTCAGAGATGCACAGAAGATACTTGCAGAAGGAGGCAGGAAGCAGTGGGCAAAGGAAGGGGAGGCAGCAGGGAAGGGCAAGGGAGCCAGAAGAGTGGCAGGGAGGGGGCAGGGTTGGGAGGAGGGAGGACAGTGATGGAGGGGGCAGGGAGGAGGCAGTCCCCTTGGAAGAAGTAAAGGAGGTGGGATGTACCATGGCCTGTGTCCCAGGCACCTCCAGCCCACCTAAAGATCATTTTTTTTTCCCACCTAAAGGTCAGTATAGACTATCCTGGCCTCTTTTTTTTTTTATAAAAGATTTGTTTATTTATGCATATAAGAACTGGAGTACAGACCAGAGGTGTGGGCAGTGAGAAGACCCGCCCAAGACAGAGTGGGGAGCAGAACAGGCAGATTTACCGAAAGATACTGCTGAGGGGAGCAGCAGGGAGACAGGTCTGCTGCGCCATGTGGGTCCCCTCCCTGGCCGGGGATCGAACTCGTGCTGCAGTGGCTGCGGTTTGCTTCATAGTGCGGTGCTTAACCCATTGTACCACCAGGGCCTATCCTGGCCTCTTTTGGGCATGCTGAATCGTCGCACTGGCGGACAATCTCCTGACTGGGGGGGGTGGGTGGTGTTATCAAAAGCTCCCCAGGAACAAGCCAGGAGACTTGGTGACCACCACCCCCTCCCCCCAGGAGGTGATTCTGGGGTGTGACCCAGTCTCCAGAGGTCCTCAGAGAATGAGCCCTCACTGCCCCTGCAGCAGCCTTCTCAATTCCTGCCACCCCTGTCTCTCCGCCCCTCGTTCACTGGGCTTCCTGGCCTCACGCCCCAGTACACTGCTCACAAGTGCTCATCTTCACTCAGCACCAAATCCCGGCCCTTTCTTGCCTGGCTCGGCCTGAGGCAGACATCACTAATCAATCACAGGGTTCATTCCTTTGTGCTCAGACAGAACTGTGGAAGCTTTCTGTACACGAAGCTCTGAGCAGGCATTGTATCTCACTCCACGGAACACAGCTTTGACACTAAAGGTTCTGTACCTGGACCTCTTCTCAAGTGGACCTCTGACAACCATTGTCCAAACACTGGGCTACAACACCTTCACCTGCTGAGGCTGTGATAAATGGTTACACATCACACAGTTATGTGTAGGAAAGCCACAAGGACAACTCACAGGCACTGAGCATTTCCTTCGCACCCAGCACTGCTGTAGCCATGGAATATGTAGTTCTTATGACAACCCATGAGAGATATCTTCACCATCATTTTACAAACTGGAAATACTGAGGCACAGAGAGGCCAAGTTGCTGTCTGAAGGTAACACAGCTTCTTAGTGGTGGAACTTGAATTCAAAGCTAGGTTGCCACTGTATAATAGTGCTTCTGACAGTCGATGTACAAAATGCTATTCTCCAAGGCGAGGGAGCTTTCGGCACGTCCTAAGTTAGGAGAAACTCACCCACCTGCAGTGCAGAGCAGACGCAGGAGCCTGCCACCTGCTCCCCTAGGGAGCTGGGACCCCTTTTGCACCCAGCAGGCCCTGCTGCCCAATGCTCACTGTACCCCAGAGGCACTCAGAAGCCACAGCCCAGGGATTAGGCACTTTCCTGCTGTGCCCCAAATCCCTGGCTGGGAAGGAGTCATTTCTATGCCCCAGTGCATAGCCTGGAGACCATCTTCCAGAAGGAAGTCCCCTTGGTCACTTGCTGCTTTATCTGCAAGCAGGAGGAAGAAATGTGTCTGTGTGCCACTGATCTCCCCACCATCTCCCTCCAAAGCCTCTTACAGGGAGCCTGTCACCGCCTGGGACAGAGACTGATAATGGGCTCACCAGGGCACAGCAAGTGGTTGAACTAATTAAGTGCATGTCAGCCGCAGACCCACAGCTGCCTCTGAGACAAGGGGGGCGGGTCCGGGCCCAGGTGCTGAGCGTAGGTGGAAGAAGGGGGTCTAGGGGGGACCCCAGGAGCTCCAGGACATCCAGGGGCTGGTGCTCGGAAGAATGCAGGCCGAGTCCTGGCTGTGGACCTGTAGCAACAGCTGTCACGGTGACCTCCAGAGAGAACTCCAAGCCGGGCACGACTTCTGGAGAGCACCCCAAGCCAGGCAGGGTCTATTATAATCCCCCAAATATGATAATAGCTGCAATTATCAAATGCTTCCCTAGGGCCAGACGCTCGAACTTTCCACATACCCTTGCTCACAGAGGCTGCGTTGCATGGCTCGGATGCAGTTCCCCGCCCTGCCATGGTGCTGACCTTAAGAAGGATACTTAACTGCTCCACGCTCCCGTGCTCCCAATTTCTCCCTAGAGTGGGGCGACTGACTGACGGACAGAGCCTGCTCCAAAGGGTTCTCATCCTCACAGCACCCCCAGGAGAACTGCTATTACTCCCAGGTTAGACAGGGGGAAACTGAGTTTACACAGAGGTTATCGAGCTGAACGCTAAGCCTGCCTGCAGCCAGCCTGTGAAGATAGGAGTCTTTCATACTTGACCTTGACCCATACTTGACCTTGACCCTAGCTGTCAAGGTCAAGGCCAAGGCAGAGTTTCTCTGGGATATGATTTACACTCTGCCTCATCCTGAGATTCACTAGATCCCCTCATCCTGAGATTCACTCTTTCCTTCCTGAACCCCTGAGACCTCGTTGGTGCTCTGGGCAGGCAGCTGAATAGGTGTTGGGCTAGATAATAATGGTGAGTGGTTCCTGCTCAGATTTCTCCTACCGGGTGAGGACTGGGGGCTCAGTGACATGCAGAGTTGCTCTGGAGACTTCTTTATCCTGAGTACCTATTCAGCTGCAGTGCCAGTTCAGAAAGTGACTTTGTACTAATTAGATAATGGATATTTTCAGGGAGAATCTTGGGATGGATTTCATTCCTACTCACCTCTGTGGCCAGAAGCTTTTTGGCAGTGCACAACCTGCACCACCGGACAGGGAAACCGTGCAACTGTCTGATGTTCTACTCTCAGCTCTGGTTTCTTAGGATTAGCATGTAGACCCAGGGGTATGCTTAGGAAAACAGTTATCCTGGGGGTGTGGGTGAGCACAGTTATCCTAGGGGGTGGGTGCACCTTATGGGGGCTTCATCAGAATGAGACTGGGCATGGGGAAGGGCTGAGGAAGGAAGTGGCAAGAGGAGCCCATTTTTGCTCTCGGTGCCCCTCTGTGGGTCTGTTCTGCTCTGTGCCCTAACTGCGAGGATGCTGCGCGAGCCCCTCCTCGACAGCTGGGGGGAGGCCAGAGTCTCTGCTCCCTCCTGTAAGACCTGGCTTGGCTACGAGGTGCCCCCTTCTGGCTCCGGGCTGCAGCCTCTCCAGGTCTGGTCTACACCACACTGTGGGATCCAACTGACACATCCCCCAAACCCATTTGAACTTTCCTTGTCTTCGGGACCACCTCGTCCTATTGAGTCTTCCAGGAGCTGCTGCCCCATGGGGCTCACCTATACCACCCTCCAGGGCCCCTAAGTCTGAGATCCTGCATCTTGTTATTTTTAGCATCCCCCAAGGGCCGGTGCGCCGCCGGCTCAGAGCGAGCGCTCGGTGAATGTTTATTGAATAAAAGAAGAACATTTATTCAAACTCTTCTAAACTTTGTCCCAGAATAACAGGATTTGAGAAAATGAATCTGAGCCTCAAAACTTTACTCCCCGGTTCCCAGGCCACTGCAGCTTTTTAAAGACAAGAAGGATCTTGAGAAAACGCTTTTTTTTTTCTTGATGGAATGGTGGGAACACAGGTTGAGGAAACCCAGAAAGGGAGATAAACTCTGTTTCAAAAGGGGATAGTGTGCTTGGGGACAGGAGAGGTGTGAGCAATGGTGGGGTACAGTAGGAAGACTAGGAAAGGTAAGCGGGGGGCAGGGAGGGAAAGATGAGTAGTCCAGAGGGGACTTTGGAGAAAGCCCTAGTGTTTAAAGTGATTTTCAAAGACTTTCTGGCGTGCCAGGCAGGGTGGGAAGCCCTCTGCAGTGCCCCAGGAGCCTTCTGTGAAATGCACATTAGTCATCAATGTTTGGAGCTGTGTCCCATTGTGCATTGTTTGGGGGATGCAGTGACTTCTGGGACTTCCTTGTGGCTGCGCCACCTGCACCCTGAATCCACACAGGAGCAAACAAAGCCACATGCACCACTATGTGGTGATATGGTGTGTGCAAGTGCGGGTGTGTGCAGCTGTGTGAACATGTAGCATGTGGGTATGCAAGCATGGGTGTGGGGGCACCCGCTTGTGCATACACAGTGTGTGTGTGTGTGTGTGTGTATGTGTGATGGGTGGTGCCCTAAGACAACGGAAGTGTCAGCAAGCTCAGAGCGCAGAGAAATGAATGGAGGCTGGAGAACCATATGTCTTCCTGGAGGAAGTGACACAAGACCGGACACATGTCGCTGGGTGTATGCTGGACTAGACCCAGTCTGGCAGGACCACAGCACCGAAGTTCTCATAGTGCATGTGGGCACCTTTGCACACATCTGCCACACATATGGGCACGTGTATAACTCCCACAGCGCATAAATGCATACTACATGTGTCCACCGCAAACCTCTGAAGCTTCACAAAGTATGCATGAAGGCACATTTGTACTGGGTACAAACACAAATGCAATGCACTGTACACACACACACACACACATGCATGCACAACCTTACAATTCACACTTGTACACATGCACCACATTTATACAATCATGTATACTGTTATACACACTGCATGAAGACACACGTGTACCATGCACACACAGAGTGCACACACATGCATATCCTGCACCTACCCACATGCACACCTGCATGTGTTGTATCTGCAGGGATTACCGTGCATTTTATGCACATCCAAGCATCCCATGTATCTCACCTGCCCTGCATACAAAACTCACATGCTGTGTAACTTCTACACACACACCATGCATGCACAAGCAAATGCCCCCACATGCACACACTGTGCAATGCATGTTTGCACACTCAAACTACAATACACATAACACACTCACGTGCACATGCCACATCACATGTGTGCGCACACCACAGTACATAGGCACACAGGTGTCTGCACAAATGGACCACACATGCTTGCGTAGCCACACACACACCCCTTGTGCACATGCACTCACAAGTGCATCGTTTATGTACTCACACATGCACGCTTAAGCACCCAGAGCCTGTGTGCATGCAGGCATGTGTGTGCGCCCCCTCCTCTCTGCCCCCGCCTCCCCCCCCCGCCCCGCCCCCAAGGCCAGCCCTCTCAGGCTGTAGCTATCAGCCCTGCAGGGCCTGCCTATAATTGCTCCCAGCCTCTCAGTCTGGCAAATCGCTCTTGCGGGGCCGCGGGCTGCAGCCCCTGATTAATCCCAGCTTTGCGCGCACCCCAAGCGCCAACGCCCCCGAACTGCGGCCTGGGCCCGGCCGGCCCATCCTCAGCCTCGGCTTGTAATCAAAAGGCAGATTTCCGCGCCGGGCACCTGTTTGCAGGGCTTCGCCTCCTCCTGCTGCCGTGTTTTATCTCCGCGCGGCGGTGAATAATTCATGGCCCCGGGTCTGCTTTGCAGTCAAACGCGCTGCGTTCTGTCCGGCGCCGCCGCCGCCGCCCGCCGGCCGCTGTGATTTATTATTTACTAACGCGCGGCCGCGCGGTGTAAGGTGAGTATTGTGGCTGCTCGCAGAACTGTTACAATCTGGCCTCGTTAGTGGCCTTTCTTGCTGCCTCTCCAAACAGCGGCCCCGCTTATTGATTTTCCCGCGGAACCTCTGCCGTGAAATCCCACCGCTGCTGCTCTCAAAGCTGTTGCTCTAAAGTCAGACTTGGCCCTTCTTCTCGAGAACAAGAACCCGTGTTTGGATGCGCTTTCTTCTTTTATCCATTGTGTCTTCTCCTCTGCAGAGGAGTCGCCCATTACTGCGTCCCCCTTGGCTCCCTCCTTTCCTGGCGATGCTCGTAGGTCCCTCGCCAGCCGGAGGATGAGGGTTTTCTAAAGGCAGCAGAGGCCCGTGGGGGAAGGCGGGGGGTTGGGGGGCTTTCATGGTGGCAGCCGAGACGATCCGACCTGGGAAGAGAAGTTTTTCCTGCCTTGGAAGTTTTCAAACGCAGAGCCCTAGCGGATCCAGGCAGAGGGGCGCCCGCTCTGCCAGGCGCGGGGAAGATGGGGCTGGCAGAAAAGCAGCAAGAGCCGGGGGAAGGTTTGGGGTGCCTGCCGCTGACAGACGCTTGCTGGGACTTCCCAATTAATTTCATTCTCGAACAGTGATGGAAAGTTTGAGAGGTCATCCCAGAACGTGAAGCGCGAAGTGCTCACAAGAGGCAGCACCGGGATTTGAACCCCAAGCCCCGGAAGCCCCAACTTGCTCGCCTTCTCCTAGCCTGTCTTCAGCAGACGTAAGGAACATAAGGCTCAACTTAGATATGGTCCATGGAAGCCACTCCAGGTATCCTCCCCCCATGGGCTGCCACTAGGCTGAAATTCCACCAGGAGAGGCGCAGGGATCATGGGTTAAAAATGCTTATGGTGGGCCTCCCTGGTGGCGCAGTGGGTTGAGCAGCGCATTGTGAAGCAGACTGCGGCCACTGCAGCACGAGTTCGATCCCTGCTGCCGGCCAGGGAGGGGA
>JAGFMF010012032.1:4578008-4723783 GCA_019455555.1 Galemys pyrenaicus
TCTGCCTGTTCTGCTCCCCGCTCTCTGTGGTGAATCTTCTCACCCCCCACACCTCTGGCCTGTACCCCAGTGCTTGTGTGCATAAATAAATAAATCTTTTAAAAAAAAATGCTTATGGTTCTGGGGCCTCCCTGGCGGCGCAGCAAGTTGAGCACCACACTGTGAAGCATCCGCGGCACAGCAGCGCGAGTTCGATCCCTGGCCAGGGAGGGACCCACAGGGTGCAGCAGACCTCTCCTAACTCGCCCGCTGTTCCCCTCAGCAGTGTGTTTCAGTCGACCTGCCTGTTCTGCTCCCCACTCTGGCTCTGGTGACTCCTCTCACCTCCCTGGACTCTGCCCTGTACGCCAGCTCTTGTGTGCATAAATAAATAAATAAATAAATTTTAAAAAATTTACCTATCATCTGATGGAGTTACTCCACCTCTAAATATTTACCCAAAAGAAATGAAAGCTTGTGTCCAGTCAAAGACTTGAACATGAACGCTCATCCCTAGTCATTTTGTAATAGCTGACAACGGAACCTGTCTGAATGAGCATCATTCAGATGGGTAAGAAGATGGTCATCCAGCCATCCAAGAGTCTACTACACAGTCTTAAATGTATTGTTTATTAATGCAGCAGCACGGACAAACCTCGAAATAATTGTGCTAAATGAAGGAAATCAAATAAAAAGAACACACGTGGTGTAATTGTATTTGTATAAAATATCAGAACATGCAGACAGGCGGGAAGTGACAGAAAGATGGTGGGTGGCTTGGAATGGGAAGGAAAAGGCACTAGAGGGAGATGAAAGGGGAGACTGCAAAGGAGCAGGACAAATTGTGGGGGGCTGTGGAGTATGCTCATTACCTTCACTCTGGTGATGGTTCATGGGGATAAACATGCCAAAATGTGTCCCATTATAGTAAACTTCAAATACATACAGTTTATTGTATGTTGAAAATCTCTTACATTAAACCATAGCTGAAGAGGGGGCCGCCCTGGTGGCACAGCAGGTTGAGCACCGCATTGTGAAGCATCTGCAGACACTGCAGCATGAGTTCGATCCCCAGCCAGGGAGGGGACCCCCATGGCGCAACAGACCTCCCCTGCCTTGCCCGCTGCGCCCCTCTGTGTTTCAGTCTCTCTGCCTGTTCTGCTCCCCACTCTGTCTCTTGTGACTCCTCTCACCCCTCACACCTCTGACCTGGACCCCAGCTCTTGTATGTATAAATAATCTTTTTTAAAAAAATGACAAACTAGGGCCATTTATAGAAACATGGATGGAGCTAGAAGGAATTATACTTAGTGAAACAAGTCAGAAGGCGAGAGAAAAATATCAGATGGCTTCTCTATTAGGAGGAATGTGAAAGAGCAACAACTACAACAAAAGAAGGAGAAGAAGAAGAAGAAGAAGAGGCTCAAGGAAATGGGCAATTACAACCAAAAGCAAACAAAAAACTCAACAAGACCAAAAGATCAAAGATAAACCCAAGGGATCTCGGGGGTGGGCGGAGGGAGGGGAAGGCAAAGACGGGGATGAGGCAGAAAGAGCACAAGGGACTGAGGTGACGGTGCACAGGTGAAATGGTGGTGGGAACTCCCTGGGGACCACAAACGATGTCAAATATAATTAAATAAATAAATTTAAAAAAAAAAAAAAAAAAAAACAAACAATAGCTGAAGAGGACAGAGGAGTGCAGTAAATAGAGCAAGTTTTAAAAGTGGTATTTTGGGACTTATCCAAAGTTGTGAGAAATAAATATATGTTGTTTAAGTTAAAAAAAAAAGTGGCACTTTTGGGTGTGAGAATCAGAGGTATGGAAGGGGGGGCAGGTGACTGTCCTGATCAAATCAACAGATTTAAAACTGCAGTTTCATTACTCTGATACATCTTCTTAATTCCAGAAAGTCACGCGCGCAAACACACACACAGACCCACCCACGCACGCACCCTTCTTTCTGAAGCAGGCCAGCCCCAAAGAGAGGTTAAGCTTTTGGGATTTCCCCTGAGCCTTTTGCTCCTCTGGACAGGGAAGCAGCATTCACAGTCAAAGGTTGGCACCAGGAGGGGAGCAGGAACCTACAGGTTCTTTCTGGGCTCACCAAGTCCTGCAATAGAGACCAAGCAAGGAAACTGAGGGCAGAACAGAGGTGGCAGGATCCCCAGGAGCCAGTGGACGGGACTTGGAGGGGTCCCAAGAGCAGCTGTGGCCGGACCTGCATGCCCCGGCACTGGCCCAGCGAATTGCTCCTGCAGGGACTTGCCTGCACCCCAGGCCGCTGCCCGGGCCCCCGGCACGTAGCAGAGGGCAGGGCGTCGTAGAATCAAATGCCTGCACTTAAATGATGGCGCACTCCTCTCTGTGGTATCGTTTCCCAGCTATAAAACGGGCCTCCTGGCAATTCAAGGCTCACAGGGCCTTGCAGGTGTGGTGAGCCAACCCCAAGCCCACCAAGCAGTCGGCTGGTCAGAGGCAGGGCCCAGTAAGAAACGAAGGGGCTACTGTAACCACTGCTGAGATGCCCTCGGTTCCATCTCAGCTCAGCACTTTGTACCTGGGTCTCCATTTCTTGTCCATGAAATCTGTGATAATAACTCCCCTCCAGGGCCGCTGGGAGGCTGGAATGAGCCATGCGGCTTTGAACGCTGTTGAGCACAGAGAAAGGGTCTCAATGAACGAGGACCACAGTGATCTCCATCATTAGTTTCTCAGCCAGTATTAGGACCCCTCATCTCCTCCCCGTCCTCCACTCCAAGTCCATTACCTGATCTCACACACCCAAGCTCACTTCGGTTGTTGAGATTTCTAGAGCTCTCTCTAGTGAGGTCTTAGGAAGCACAGCAGACTGCAAAGATCTTGAACTTCACCTTAAAAGAGACGGTGTGACCTTTGACAAGTTCCTTCACCTCCTTGAATCTCACTTTCCTCAGCTTGATTATACCCCTTCCGTGTGGTTGTGGTGTGAATTAAGTGAGAGGCTATGTAGGAAATACCTGGCACACAGTAGGTGCTCAATAAACACTAATCTCTCCTCCACTCTCAATTTCCTCTTCCTCCCAAAAGATGGGCACCAAATCTGACTCCAAAGCACAGTGCCCGGTCTGCAGTAGGTCCCCAGAAATGTCGTCCAGGGGACACCCTCACTGAGCGAAGATAACCAGGCCTAGGAGACAGGCCACCCAGATTGTTACCCTAGCAGGCCTGCCCAAGTGGCTGACATATCTATAATAGATGCCTCACATCCCAATAAATATTTCAATGCAAATAAATAAAGGATGCCAGAGGCCTCTCAGCAAGTGACTTTGCAAGTCACTGCACACAATGTCTGCCGACTCCTTTCCAAAGTCAGGGCGTCCCCTGGGACTTCCCACGGGATCTCGCAGACACAGCCTGTTCCAGCAAGGGAAACAACTAAGCCAGCTCCTTGCAAAGGGGAGATGACTTCTCATTTTGGGGTGGCACAGGGGCCACTGGGGAGTCGAGCTGCTTTTACACAGGGCCCACACTCAAGTGACAGCTACCAGCTCGTCACATCAAATGACAAGGGAGTACGTAAAAGAATGAAGTTAGACGACTTACTAACCCCACAAACAAAAATAAATCCAAATGGATTAAAGATTTTAGATATAAGACCTAGAACAAAAAAGTACTTAAGAGAAAGCATTAGGATGTGGTCCATGAGACAAACAATAGAGGCATTTTTGGTGACTTGACCTCTATGGCAAGGGAATGAAAGATAAATATGAAGAATTGGGATCATCTCAAGTTAAAAATGTTCTATACAAAGAAGGAAAAGACAAGATAGGTAAAAAGATACTCTATGGAATGGGAGAAAATATTTAAACAATATATAGATGCTAAGGGGTTAATATCCAAGAGAAATTTTTGAAAACTCATACAATTCAACAATAAAAAAATAACCCAATGAATAAGTCAGCAGTTGGCATGAACAGACAATTCACCCAAGGGGATGTCTAAAAGGGCAAAAATGTGATAAATATGTTTGTCCTCACTTCTAATAAGATAGATGCAGCTTAATAGTACGCCGAGAGGCCACCTCCCTCCCACCTGTGAGAAGGGAACATATTAAAAAGTCCCCCAACAACAAGTGCTGGAGAGGAGGTGGAGAAAAGGAACCCAATTACACTGTTGATGAGCATGGAAACTTGTCATCCGAATTTACCTTTCAAAACTAAAATTGGAGATACTGTATGACCCAGCAATCTCACCTTGGGGCATATGTCCAAAAATAGGAAAGCATCAACATAAAACCACAATGTTCACAGCAGCACTATTATAAGAGCTAGCACATGAAAACAGCCTAACTGCCCATGGGTAGATGGCTAGGAAAATGAGGTATCTATATATCATGGAGTATTATACGGCCATAAAAAAGGATTAAACGCAGTCATTTTCAACAAAAACGGAGGGAATTTGAGAAATTTATGGACAACGAAGTAAGTCAGAATGCTAAAAAGAAAGTACTGGACATTTACGAGAAGACAATTCAATAACAGAAAACACGTTCAAAAGCCTGTAGGCATCATTAAATACCCTGAGGGCTCTGTGATGTAGAGGGAAGGGGAGGGAAAGGGAAGAGCAGGCATGAGGGATGGTGGTGGGGAAAAAATTAAAGTTAAAATACAAAATAAAAAGAACAACCAAAACGATAAAGAGAAGCATTTAGACGATTTAGTCCTAAAATCATTACATGGAGAAGAGCGAGATGCAGCCAGACCTTCAGGGGACAGGAGTTTGGAAAAAAAAAAACAATGAGGAGGTGGTGACAGGGGTGATGTTCTCTGCAGCTCCAGTCTCGTCTGTGCCGGAAGAGGGCAGCCAAGGGTATGTTCAGAGTGGACTAGGTGGTGACCAGGGGCCACTGTCTTGATGAATCAGTAAGACAGCTCCACCTATCCCTCCCACGTAGGCAACCTCCCAGGTTGCCTCCCACGTTGGCAACCATTTGGCCAATTCATTCACTCACTCTTTCACTCACGTGCATATTCAATAAGAGGTTCTGAGCTCTGGAAACACAGTTCCTGAGATGGCCCCCAAGATTCCCGCCCTTGCTGGGCAGGTCCCATACAGTCCCCTTTCCCTGTTGTGTATCAGTCTTGGGAACGTGACGGGATTCCATTCTGTGATGACCTCAAAAGCGGAGGGATTCTGCAGACATAACTAAGGTCTTGAAGCAGTTGATGAGTGAGTGGAGTTGCTCGTTGGGAAGGTGGTCCCGGGTGGGCTAGACCCAATCAGATGAAGCAGCCTTTATAGAACATGGGCCTTCTAGAAGAGAGTAGTTCCTTGGGTTTTGAAGAGGCAGACTGCCATGTGAGATGGGAGGCTCTAGGCATAGCCTGCTAGAAGTCTCTAGGAGCCGGGGTGAGTCAGCCCAGGAATTCAGCAACTGGATCCCGCACTGACTTCCCTTGAACTCGATGCCCTTGAACCCTTGAACTAACTCCCTGGGAGTTCCACCTCGTGCAGGATTGAGGATGTCAAGTGCAATGAGGACTAGGACACCGGCATAGGCTGGCCCTGCAGTGAGCGTGCACTGGCATCAGCTCACAGCCGTTGGGGTCCACGTGTGCAGAAATGCTCACAGGGGAGCTCCAGAGCGTCACCGAGGCCCCTTCCAGACCTGACCCACAGGCTCCAGCCGCTCTGTCCCTGAACAAGGAGGATCTGCCGGTCATGTGGTCCGGCCTGGCTGTCTCCCGGCACCTCTTGCCCACCAGATGATGGGGGAGGAGGGTGCAGGCACTGCCCTGGCCTCAGTTTCCCTTCTGTACAACAAACTTGTGACAAATGGTGCTTGCACCTTGTGAACCCAGGAGAAGCAGAAGGACTGGCAGAGCTGACCAGCCAGGAGCTGAGGATACCCCGCCACGTGCTGGGCGCAGGCAAGGGGCACTTCCCACACACCACTGGCAGAGCACGGCCCCAGGAGGCCCGAGCCCCCCAGCTGGGTCCAGGCAGCAGGCAGGGAGCCCAGCTGCTGATCTCCTGGGCCAGTGAGGTGGGACTGTGCTTCAGAGCACCCCAGGGCCTGCCTGGTGGTGGGGGGCGGTGAGAGACAGGGGTGTGGACGCTTGTGGCCACAGGACCATGTCCAGGGCAGGTCTGACTGGAAAATTCCAGAACAAGGTGCAGAAATGGGAGCAAGCCCACCTGCTGGGGCCCACAGGCCAGCGACCAGAGGTAAAGGGTCTTCAACCCCGGGGATTGTTTCATAGAGTGGGTGGTAGCTGTGGGGCATCGGGAGGGTCCTAGGGTGCAGGGCAAAGTCCCTCCCCTCCCCAGATTCCTAGGCTGGGCGAGGAGACAGCCCAACTGTGAGTCCTCCGGATAGGACAAGCCCAGTGCCTCAGAGAGGGACTGACCAAGAGAGGCTCCACCAGGGGGCGTCAGAGAGGCTCCCGGAGCGGGGAGGGGGCGACTCGCACCTCAAATACCAGAGAGGTCATTCACTGAGGTGGAGGAGAGACGCCCAGCAGGGGCCCAGACACCAGCGCTGAGTTTGTTCCTCGGCTGGCACCACCCCCAAAGATGAGTGTTTGGACCTCGCAAGAGGTTCGGGAAGTCAGGGTTCTCCTGTTTCGATTCTGGGGGGAGGTCGCACGGAACCCCAGAGTGCGTGGGGTGGACCCGGGAGGCTTGGCCAGGGCCAGGGCCGGGACAGGCAGGAGGAAGGACGGTAGGAACCTCCCTCTGGAGTCTTCTTTGTGGGGGCCTGAGCTTTAGGGCTGAGGGGCCCGTCGAGGGACGTGGTCACAGCCCGTCGCCAGCCCCGCTTCCCTCTGCCAGGCTCTCCCTGGGCGCGGCGGTGGTCGCCACATGGCTTCTCTCCCTGGGGGCTGCTGAGACCGCGCGCTCGGGTCTCTGCCTCCTGGGAGGCTCCACCTTGGCTCTCAGGCCTTTGTGTGCTGGAGTCTCCGGAGCCTCACCGCACCCCGCGGCCTCTGCTGCTCCCCTGGAATCCACTCTTTGCGATGGGCAAGAGAGTGAGGGGCTCACACACGACCCAGACGCATCCAGACTGAGCCCTGGCACTCACAGCAGCCTGAGGCAGGTACTATGATCCGTGCTTTACAGATGGAGAAACTGAGGCAGAGACAGCAGGCGCTTGTCTAAGGGTCTAGCGACAGTAACTGGCAGAACTGGGGTTCAAATTTTGACGGTCCGGTTCAGGCTCATGCACTCCCCCCTCACACCACACGTCGTTGCTGCCCGGGGGCCAGGTGCTGAGGTGCGCCTGCAGCCAGGACCTGTGGGGAGACTACCTGGCCTGGCTGCGTCTTGCTATCTCAGAGGAGGTGAAGCGCCCCAAGCCCACAGGACAAACTCGTCCATTCAGCACCCACCCGTCTATCTGCCCACCAGGGCACCTGAATCCCGGGCCTACAGCGTGGACTGTGGGGCAAGACCGGCCCCCTCTCCCCGTGCAGCAAAACTGCGCGAGCCATTGGAAAAGCAGGGGCGGTTTCCCACACGTGCTGAAAGTAGCCCCCTGTGGGAAGGCCGCCCTGGGTGCCAGTGGGTCTTGAGCCGCAGCCCGAGCGGGAGTTTCCTGCTGGCCGCCAGGGCCACTGCCTCTGGCCAGCGCCCCGCGGGCAGAATGCCTTGGGCGGCCACAAGGAGGCGCTGTGCTTGGGGGGCTCAAGGTGGGCCCGCAGGCCTTTTATATTTGGCGCTGGGTGCATCTGGACCAATGGGGTGCGAGCGCAATGAACCAATCCCGCCCACCAGCTCTTCGGTTAATTATTAGGCGCCCACTGACCCAAACATGGTCCAATCGGTCACTTAGAACTGAAAATGGCTCAATCAGGCAGGCATCACAGGGTGGGGACCCTGAAAGACTATATGAGGCAGGGAGGGACCAGTTCAGAACCCCCAGACTCCAAGACTCTCAGACTCCCAGTCCCGGCTGGGGCTCAAAACACGCTGGCGACAGGGTGGGGGGGACAGGTGCCCCCAGGCCCCAACTTTTAGCGCCTGGGGGAAAACTGCCAGCCATTCAGCTGAGGGGCCCCGTTTCACATCCGTCCATGCCTTCCTTCCATCTTTCCTTCCTTGAAAACATCGCTTGCTCTGCCTTTCCTGCAGGTCAGCCCCAGAGAGTGTGCCCAGAACATGCCAGAAGCTTGGGGAGCACAGAGCTCCCCTCCGCCGAGCACACCCCTCAGACTGCAGCCTGCAACTGGAAGAAAAAGCCACCTCAAATCTTAGGGTGGAAGCAATTTTGGGAACTGGGACGGCTCTTTCCCTAAGCTCCTACTTGTCCAGTTGGACAGACAGACAGACAGACAGACAGAGGCTGTAACTGTGAGCAGATGCAATTACGCGCCGAGCCCAAACCCACCGTGCACACTTCCGGAAGCAGCGCGGTCTGGGGCGTCAATTATTTAAACCCTAATTAACATAGCTCTGCATGTCTTTTTTGGGGGCGCGCTCAGAACACACAGCATTGTTATCGTGGAAGAAAAGAGAGAATGAAATATTGATGGAGGCCGGCTTTGTTCTCGGCTCAGCAAGAGCGAGCTGGTTGTAGGGAGCGATTCCCGCCGTTGCTGCAGCTTTAATTAGGAAGGTCGGTGGCTTCTCCGGCGTCTTGGATTCCTTTAATTTCCACAGAGGGAAGCGGCTTCTGAATTTTATTGAACACAGTTGAATTTTTATTTTCAAAAATCAAAACAGAAACAGTTCTTGGCATCTGTTATGAGCGCTGGGGGTTATTTGCTCTTTAGAGATAAAGTTGTTTTTGTACGGGGAGAGAGAGCCAGGGAAAACGGGGCCGGAGATTTGTCCTGGGAAAGAGACTCAGCTGGGAGATGGTAGTCAGCAGAAAAATAAACCTCAGCTCCGCTCAGCTCCCGGCTCCTGGGCACACTGGCTGGCCCGAGAAACCCGCTCCACAATGAAGGGTCTGAGCGGAGGTGGAGGCGGTTAACTCTTGGGGCGCCAGAGTCAGACCTGACTCTAGAAGTTTCTGAGGCTGCAGAAGTCACTGAGACCCTAAGGGCAGTTTGGGGGGACCCCAAGGAGGAGAAGGACCTGGGGAAGGAAGGAGGTGGGAGGGCAGCCGGTGGAGGGCTGTGCAGATGGGGAGATTGCGAAGGTGGTTCTTGGTGGTCGGACCACAGGCGGTGACAAGGAGCCAGGCAGCTGGCGGGGCCCGTGGTCACTGCCCAACCTGGAGGACAACTCCAGGTCGTGGAAGTTGGGGAGAAGCGGGACACTTTCTCTCACTTTCATTTTTTTAAAGATTTTATTTGGACATGTGTGCAAGAACTGAGGTACAGGCCAGAGGCGCAGGGGGGTGTGGTGGCAAGAGAATTCACCAGAGTGGGGAGCAGAACAGGGGGACAGGAGAGGTCTGCTGCATCCTGTGGGTCCCCTCCCTGACCAGGAATCGAACTCGCGCTGCAGTGGCTGCGGAAGCCCCACAGTGTGGTGCTCAACCCCTTGTGCCACCAGGGAGGCCCATGTTCCCTCACTTTAGTAGGGATATTTGAGCGGAAGGAAGGAAGGAAAGACAAGGAGTTGCAAGGCCGAGGGTGGCCAGGAGAAGCTCCTGGCAGAGGGCACAGCCTTGGGAGGCTGAGGTATGAGAGGATAAGTCAGAATTCACTTAACTGCGGCAGAGGGAGCAGAGGAACATGAACTCAGGGTCTGCTCCAGTGACAGCCCCCCCCCGCCTCCACAGTGCACGCAACCTCAGGAGGCAAAGCAGATGGGCCAAGCTGGAGCTGGAGCTGGAGCAGCTCAGCTGAGCCTTGCAGAAAGGGTGTAAGTGCATGCGGACGCACACTCACGCACACACACTCATTTGGCACTATCCGAACTCCACAGGCAGGTTCTAGTGTGAACCAGAGTAGGGAGGAGGAGCGTGGTAGCATGGAACGAGGCCACTGCTTTAGCTGTGAGAGTGTTCCAGTCGCCATGGAGCCAGGCTGGAGTGCTTATTGCACTCGTGGAACACGGGCACCAGAACAGAGTACCCTTCAGCCATCTGGCTGCACGCTGACTCCAGCCCTGGGACTGTCTCTCTGGACCATCCCACATCCTCACTCCCTGCGGCTGGGTCCAAGACATGCTTCCTAATTCTCACTTGCACTGGACTCTAAGTCTGCATGTCTGCCATGGGGAACCCAACTTGTATACCTACTGTGTGCCAGCCGTCGTTGCCTGCCCTGGCGTTACAGTACTAAATAAGTCCCACCCATGTGCACGCCACCAAGAATGTGCCAAGTGGCAAACCAGGGTGCTGGGGAGGCAGCAGAGAAGTTATCAAGAGCTCTGCATTAAAGGAACCAACTTCTGGGGGGGTGGGGGGTAGAAAATACAAACATAAGTGGGATGGTTAGGAAAGGCCTCTCAGAAAAAGGCACTTTTGAGATGGAGTGTAAGCCATGAAAACAACCATGTAAGAAGTATGAGTGTGTTCAGAGAGAGGCAACAGCAAGTGCAAAGGCCCTGAGGCAGAATATGCTTGGCGTGTTTAAGGAAAATTAGGGAAGCCAGTGTGGCCGGGGCTGAGTGTATTAAGGGAGAATAGAGCAGATGAGGGCCAGGGACATGTGAGATGTAGGTCCCATGGTGCCTCAGACTCAGCTGCATCCCAGCTGTTATTCTGGACATGATGGGCACTGGCAACGGGTTCTGCAACTCTGTCTCTTCCTGAGCAATCTCAACTGCGTTCAGAAACCTAAGAGGCAGCTGGACCCGACAGGCTGCAGGGACACAAAGTGCACTTGTGAAGACTGAAACCTGCCTCTCCTTTAAAAGCTCGTTGTGTCAGCTGCCGGGACCTACCGCCCTGCGTCTTGGTCCACACGGTGCGTGCAGACATGAGAGGGATCTCCTGGCACAGGCTCACCGAAGCTACTGCTTTTCTTTTTCTCACTCATTTATGTACCAAGCAAGCATTCACTGGGCTTGCCAGCACATCAGGGCTACCTTCGGCCGGGGGACACCCTGGTGAACAGGTGCGACCGGGTCCCCGCCCCAGACACCCTCACATTCCAGGGGGGGAAATGAATGACCAACGAACAAATGACTCCAAAAAATGTGCAAAATTTATTTTAGGCAATGCCAATTCCATATAGAAAATTAAAACAGTTTGGATGCCTGTGTCTCGGCTGGGAAGACCACCTTCCAGGGCACATTCGACAACGTCTGCAGATATCTTTGATCGCTTTTGCTTTGGAAGCTGGTGCTACCCACATCTAGTAGAGATCAGAAATGCAGCCAAACATCCTACAGTACACAGGGCAGCCCCTCCCCGACGAAGAATGATCTGATGCAAAGTAGCAATAGTGCAAAGACTGAGAAGTCCGGGTTAGAGGGAAGGGAGTGATGGGAGACACGGCCAGGGGTGGCATTCCACAGATATGACTGAAGGTGGCTGTGAACTACAGGGAAGGACACTCCAGGCAGAGGGAACAGCCAGTATGAAGGGTTGGGCGTTCAAGGAAGACATGTAGACATAGCTCGTTCTTTCCAAAGAATTTAGGGTACTCCACTTTGGGAATTAGGTATCTTGAAAAGCCCAGATTTCACCTGGAATTTCTAAACATCTCCTCATTAAAAGTAAGACTCTGCTATTCACCAAACGGCTTGCAGGAGAGTTTTACCCTACACCTGCCTGCAAGCTGGGCATCTTGATGGGAAAAGGGTGTTTCCCTCAAGTTCTTGGACTTGATCTGCAGCCTCTTCTGCAGACCAGGGTCCCGGGAGTCAGGGAGGGCAGGTCGTTCTGCTCGTGGCCCAATCAGGATCTGCACACTTAGCACATAAAATGCTACAGAGCATTTCATGTCCATGGTATGATATTATTTTCTTCCCAAGAACCTGGACAAATTAGTGGGTCCAAGGTGTCCCTTTTACAGAGGTATTTTGCATCAAGGCAGGATTTTTCCAAAGGCTACAGACAGCTAGTACAGGGCTGGGCAGTGTCCTCACTTCCAAGCCCACCTCTACCATCAGCCCGCTTTGCCAGCCACAGAGCCCCACAGCCCCGCCCCGATCTGATAAACAAGGCTCAGCTCTGAGAGTCTCTTGCTCCCAGACCCACACCCTCTTTGCTGTGACATTTCCTCTCCCCCCCTCGAGTCTGCCTCCCAGGGCCCAGCCTCGCTGGAGGCTTTGATTAAAAATGCACCTCCTAATCTCATCAGAGGCCAGAAACATGCATATATGCAAATCAACATCTGCTCCTCTACTCAGGGAAGGATCTTCCCAGAGTGCTCTGGGAAAAGGGGCCCAGCCCAGCGAACTCTGAAGGGAAGGCTCCAGAACATCCGAATGTCGCTTCAAAATCCCTAGATCCCTGATGAAAATTCACTCCTCATGTAATTGAAGGTTATACTTGAAAGAGCAATAAAGGAGCAGTCCCAGTGTGGCCTACCCCAAGTTGTGGCTCATTCCCAATCAAACCATTTCTGTGTTAAGATGTGGCTGGCTCGTGGGCTGGGGTGGTGGAACAGAGGGCTCACCTTTCTGACTGGAAAGGGAAACAGCAGCCAATGGTCATTTTTGACTGTGATGGGTGTCTTCTTTGCCAACATGCAGGCAGAGGACTCTTTACCTGGAAAACTGCTGTATGAGCTACCACCCACAACATCAGCTGCTATAACAAGTAAGTCCCAACATCTCTATGGCTTAAGACAGTGGAACTCATTTCTCACTGGTGTGAAGACACAACAATGGGGATCATTTGTGGGGATGAAGATGATCCTGTGCTCCTGGTGGGTGTACAATGCAGGCTCCTTCCAGCCTGTGGTCCTCTGAGATCCCATCATCCTTTGCATGGAAAATTGCATTGAGGTTCCGTGGGCCTGGCCCCCAAGCAACACACGCCACATAATGCCCACATTCCATGGGCCAGAACTTCGTCACTTGATCTCATCTGACAGCAAGAGAGGCAGGAGGAAGAGGAAAACATGGCTTTAAGTAATTAGCACTCAGGTCTCATCACAGCTGTTTTTTCAGACGTTAGAATTGGGCAGTGATTGGTTTAGGTTGTTTGGTTGTTGGCAATAGAAACAGACTAGCAGGAGGAAACTTACTGGCAGGATGTCAGTGAATTAGCAGCTTGGGAGGTGGGTGGGTCTCATCTGATGTCCAGCCAGCCAGCGGGTCGCAGCGGGGAAGGCCTGGCCATGAGGAGACCACACTCAGCATGAGGTACACTCGCCCACGGCTTCATCCACATCACTGGTTCCTTAAACAAAGTCCTGGAGCACCTGGTGGGCCACACTAGGTCTCGTGCCTGAGTCCCCTGGAGCTTGGAAGGGAGAGGAATGACTCTGCCCTGTTGGCTTCCTCACAGCGTGGGTTATTATTGAGTTTGGTATTCCACCTGAAATACCCCTCTGAGGGAGCAGGCGAGTCTCTGAAAGGAAATAAAGATGCTGACTTCAGAAGCTCAGGTGTTGGGACCCAACAGGACTCTTCCTTTTCAGGTGGGCACACTAGGGACAGAAAGGGGGAGTCAGGAGAGAGGCAGAAGCAGTGCCCCAATATTCCAGTGGGTGTGGTATCATCTTTACTTGGTAGTAGGTAGAATTTGAAGCTCTTTTCCTCTCTAAAGCCTTTGAGATCTGTGTGTCATTCCTGAGACTTCTGCCTTATTGGGCCTGAGGCCGCCCTGATTCTCTCTAGAGAAAACATGCCCAATGGGAAATTTTATTTTCAGGGGAAGTCCATGCTGTGGGATGTGTGGGGGGAGCAGAGCAAGTGCCATTTAAATAAGAGGGGTGTAAGTGGCATGAAGGTAGAACCTTTTGGAAGAAACCACAGAGTGCGGCCTCGGGTGGGGCCATAGACAGTGATTAGCATCTAAGCCTCTCCAAAAGTTCCTCTCAGAAAAGTTCCTGACACTTTTCACCGCATTTAGGGGGAAGTATGTATTTGCTTATAATTATCTTCCAAATGAACGGTGGATGTGGGTTGTTCTGCTTACCCAGCAGCCATGCACCCTTTTGTTGGAAAGAGCACCCCAGTTTCCTTTGGGGAGCAGTGCCTCCATTACTTCCAAATCACAGGCTCACAGGAAGTTGACTTCATCTTCAGGAACCTGCATGAACACGTGGTACAGGACCGACTGCCAGAATCACGGTGATTGGGTTACAGGAATGGGCACATGACCCAGTCTGGGCCAATCAGATGGAATCGGGAACTTCCGGCGCTGTAGCGGGAAACACACGTTCTCTTTCTGTTGCAGATAAGGAGGTAGGAAGTCGGCGCAGAGAACCACTTTCTGCCAGAGACGTGACACTACGCAGAGAAAAACAGATGTAATGATGAAGAACATGGATTCCTGACATTGTGCCCTGACATGTGTCCACCCCTCCCCGCCCCCCAAGTCAGATGCTGAAACACTAATCCAGGCGACCTACTTGGAGATAAAGTGATACAGGGCAGGGAGGGGGCCGTTTTAGAACTTTTAAACTTGCCCTCTCTGAATGGGTTTTGCTATTTGCTGCATTAAAATAAATATGACTTTTAATGGAAAGGAATTTTAATATAATTAGGGTATAATACAGAAAGGATAAAGAATATAGTTATTATAAGTTAAGCATTTAAAGTTACTTATTTTTTTTGAGGGTAAAAGTTTAGCTAAATAGGATTGGCTTAAAGCAAGGCCCAAAAGCCTGCCACACAGCTAAAGAACCTTTCAGTAGAGACCCATAGTAAAGGGTCAGAAAGAGTTAGACAAATTTAGGAGGAAAAGAGCAAAATTAAAATTAAGGTGAAAGCTGCTATTGTTAACTTCCCCACGGGTCTCTCACCCACATTTGTTCCAACCAGTCCAAAAACAAAAAGCAAGCGCAGTTTTTTTACATGTTCTCTTGCTTCACGTGTCTCCTCCAGGTTTCTTTGCTGCTCTCCATTTTGCTTTTTTTTTTTCTTCCTTTCCTTCTGTGTTCTCCTGTCTTTTCTGCAGAATCTTCTTATCCCTGCTCAGCTCCACCCACTTAGAGCGGAACCGGGATTCTGGAACTTCCCCCCTTCCTGGGGACCACCCTGTTACAGAAGGACCTTTGTCACTAACATGAAATCTAAGGGTGGGGCCCTCATGTGATAGGACTAATGTCCTTGGAAGAACATGTGGTGCTCCAGGACATGGAGACACACAGAAAAGGTGTGAAGACACAGTGAAAGGTACAAGCCAAGGAAAAACTAGCGCAGTCGGCATCTTGAACTTCCAGGCTCCGGAACCGTGAGAAAATACAAGCCACTGAGCCTGCGTATGGGTTAGGACAGTGGAGCTCCTAACACCCCATGGCATCTTCCACCACAGCTGTACCTGATCTGACAGGTGTCCTCTGCCCATTTAAGTCATGTGGCCTCAAAATCCCTTTGGGCTGAAGCTGATTTGAGTCAGGTGTTCTTTACTTGCAAACTGGACATTAAAGTCATCCCCATAATATAAAATAGTCACCCTGGAAGTTTCAGGGTGTGGGGTCATGGAACTCGTATATTCTTTGTTTTATTTGTTTGAGTTTTACAAAAGGATGTTAAATTGTTTTTTGTAATTGTAGGGTAAAGGTTGATCAGGTCTTTCCACCCGCCCACCACTGTGCTGATGGACACCTGCGGTGCTGCGAGCATTCCAGGGTGGGCGTGCGCAAGTGGGCGCGCCTGAGTTGGACACGGGCTTAAATGGGCGGCGTCATGAGGACGCCAGGACCGACAGGACTGACCAACAGACCAATGTGATGAACGGTGAAAGCAGTAGAAAGCAGCCGAGAGGGTGAGATGCTCTGGGGGCTGGAAGGCCTGCCAGCCTCCCGGTCCCCTGGCACCCATGCCTGCCATGTACCTGGCCACCTCTACTAAATAAAAGCATGAAAAGCCACCGAGGACTCCAAGACTCTCCTTCCTGGACCCATCTGGCCAGAACCATCCCAAACTTGCTCCTGTGCCATCCTTTCCTGCTGCAACAGAGAAGATTCCCCAGAGACAGAGCGGGGAGCAGAACAGGCAGATCAACTGAAACACACTGCTGAGGGGAGCAGCGGGCAACAGGAGAGGTCTGCTGCGCCATGAGGGTCACCTCCCTGGCCAGGGATCGAACTGCTGCAGTAGCTGCGGATGCTTCATAGTGCGGTGCTTAACCCCATGCGCCACTAGGGAAGCCCCACCATCGTATTTATATACATATAACTACAGTTGTCAGGTTGAATGACAGAAAGTTGACAGTATGTATGACACCACTTTGATCTATAAAAATGGTGCTTTCAAATGGTCCCATAATACACCTACACCTAATCTCTATCCTCTATAACTATACCCTCCCCAGGCCTCTCTCTATATCTCTATGTATATACCTACATCTGTGTCTCATGTTCTTCCGCAAAAGTCACAAAAATTCTTCTGATGGTGTAGGGTAAATGGAAAAGTAATCAGGCTTTTCTGCCCTCCCGCCATTGGTGTGATGATGGACACCTGAGGTCCTGCATGCATGCCTAAGTGGGCATGCGCAAGTGGGTGCACCTGGGTTGAGACATCGGCTTATGCGGGCAGCCTCCAGGATGCCAAGAGCAGAGCATGAGCAGAAGTAGAGCGAGCAGAGAGCGAAGATATGTGGGGGGCTAGGAGGCTTGTGAGCCTCCCGGCCCCTCGGCCCCCTGCCTGCCGTGTACCTGGTCACCTCTGATATAATGACGTAATAAAAGCCTGGAAAAGCCCCCGAGGGCTCCAGGCCTCCTCCTGCGCCCGTCTGCTGGAATCATCGGGAACCTGCTCCGTGCCGTGCTGGCGCACACATGGGAACCGTCCCCTGGGGCCCGGTTGTCCTGAGGCCTTGGGGTGCAAGGGTCCAGGAGGGCATAGACCCCGATCTCCTGAGCTCAGAATGCTGGTCCCCTCTGCCATGGCCCTCCTGAGCCTCCCCTGCCCCTCCCCCGGCAGCGGCAGGCTGTCCAAGAAGGACTGCTCTGAGTTGCAATTGATGGGCAAGACAGAAGCAGGCTACGGTGGGTGGACCCCGGGCCTGCAGCCCTGGGGGGTGGTCAGAGGCTGCAGGGCAGCCAGGGCTGTGGTTTCTTCCAGAAGGTTTTGCTTTTCTGCCATCTCCACCCTCCTTACACTTCTTATACTGCTCTGCACCTCCCACCCCCACAAGTCCCTCTGCATGGGCCACTCCTGAAACTAAAATGTCCCAGTGGGTCCGCGATCAGCCCTGCCTGGGCGGGTCCGGCCTCTTCCTTCCCGTCCTCCTGCAAGGGCGCCCCAGGCGGCGGCCCTCTCCCGACCTGCCCGCGGTGCCAGCCGACCGCCGGTTAGCCTGGCCTCCAGCGCCCCCTCCTCGGCCCCAGAGGCCTCGGCTGCTTGGCGGTCGGCTGCCTGCTCGGGTCGCGGGCTGTTTGTGGAGCCGGCCGGCAGCCCTGGGCCTCTGTCTTCCTATTTAGACAAACAAACAAAAGCTGGGTCGGTTACCACCTTGAGCTGTGAGGCGCCCAACACAAACCGAGGCCGCCCGCCTGGCGTCTCCAGCGCTCTGGGCTCGGTTCAGGCGGTCCGAGGACATTCGCCTCCTTCCCACTGTGGCCTGGCTCTCCACGCCTGCGCCAGGCGGGTCCTCCTGCCCCTCGCAGAGGCCTGTGGGTGGGATCGCAGGTCCCCGGCTGCGAAGGAAGGCAGTGAGCTGCAGCCCCGGCGGGAGGCTTTCTGCTCCCGCGAAGCCCTGGACGGCCTGTCTCCAGGGGCTTGAACGGAGCCTGTCCAGTTCCCACCGAGCAGCTGGGGAAGCTGAGGCAAGAGAGAGGCACTTTCCAAGCTTACCGTGAACTTGGTACAAATTAAAGGCCATCACCGGGGTTAGGAACTAGCTATATCCTACGTTTACGATCCCTGGTTCTCTTCCACAAAGGCGTCCGGATCCCCAATTCCTGCCCTAGGAGATTCAGCCCTTGAGTCCAGATGTGCTGATAAGAACCTCCTTGCTGGGGTGTCCCTGGTGTCGCAGGGGTTAAAGTTTCAGCGCTGTGAAGCTATCACCCGCCACTGCAGCGTGAGTTCGATCCAGGCCAGGGAGGGGACCCACATGGCGCAGCAGACCTCTCCTGCCTCCCCGCTGCTCCCCTCAGCAGTGTATTGCAATCCATCTGCTTGTTGTGCTCCTCACTCTGTCTGTGGTGAGTCCTCTGACCCTCCACCTCTGGGCTGTACCCCAGCTCTTGTATGCATAAATAAATAAAAATAAATCTTTTAAAAAATAAATAAAATAAATAAAAATCTTTCAAAAACTGTATCAGGCACATTTTTTAAAAAATGCTCAGCAAAGTAAGGCAGAAGGCAAAAGAAAAATACCAGATGGTTCGCCCCTAGGAGGAATATAAGGGAACCAAATAAGGATCAAGGAAAGGAATAAGAACAACAACAACAATAATAATAATAACAATAAAGACACAAAAACCAAAAATGAAAAGACAAGGACAAATTGGGGACACTTGGTGGGGAGGGAAGAGGGGGAGGGTTGAGGGCAGACGGGAGCACGGGGGACTGAGGTGATGGTGCACTGGTGAGATGGTGATGGGGAATACATGGGGATTACAATTGATGTCAAATATATGTAAATAAAAAAATAGTTTTAAAAAAAAACCTCCTTGCTACTGATAAGGAAGGAAAACAAGGTACACATGATGTCTAGAAGCGCCCTGTATTCTACACCGTATACGAGCGTGGGTGCAGCTTTTAAAAACCCAGTGCCCACCACGCATGCACACACACCCTGTAGATGCTTGGGTGAACGTGATTTCTGGCAGTGGGTCCCAGAACCTGCTAGCAGAGGCTGCCCCTGGGGAGAAAGGCAGAAGATACACACTTGCAGGAGGCTGGCCTTCCCTGTGCACTCTTCTGCAGTTTCACTAGCTACATCTGTAACAGAAATACTCAAAGAACTGACAGAAGAAGTAAGGACAGGCATTCATGTTGCCCCCACATCGAGTAGATCCTGCTCGTGGTGTTTTAGCAGGGTTTGATTAACCCACTTCAACCTTACTACAGGCCACGCGGGGGTGTATTATTACTAGGATCCCCATTTGACAGATGAGGAGACTGAGGCCTGGGACATGAAGCATCTTGCCCAAGGCCACACAGATGATCGCAGAACTTGAATTAGAATGCTGATAGGGCAGCTAGAAAGTTCAGACGCCTGTGGCCGCCGTAAAAAGCTACTGGACAAACACTCCATAAAAAGCTACTGGGCAAACAAAATAAGGGTTGAGCAGGCACGTCGTGGTGGACCAGGGAAAGGACGCTGTCAGCGGTCACGCCTCGTCTCGTACTGGACAGCCCCGGAGGCTTGGGTGCCAAGAGTCCGGCAGACCCTCCCCCCCACCCCCCGCTCTGGGAGGAGCCCCTCAGACCTGATGGGGAGCTGTGGGTCCCGGGATGGTGAGGCATAATGGTCACATGTCCTTGGGGACCCAAGTGTGCCATCTGACATCGGGCCACCGAAGAGGATTAGATTGCAATCCATCTGGTTGTTCTGCTCCTCACTCTGTCTCTGGCCCATGCCAGATGTAGAAAAAGCTGTGACTTTGGGGGGCTGTGCCTTTGGCAAGAGCAAGGGGGGAGGGCTTAGTGCCTTGCTGACTCCTCAAATGTCTTTTTTTAAAGATGTATTTTAACTTATGCACACAAGAGCCGGGGTGCAGGCCAGAGGTGCAGGGGTGAGAGGATTCACCAGAGACAGAGTGGGGAGCAGAACAGGCAGATCCAGTGAAATACACTGCTGAGGGGAGCAGCAGGCAAGATAGGAGAGGTCTACTGCTCCATGTGAGCCAGCTCCTGCATGGGGATCGAACTTGGGCTGGAGTGGTGATAGCACTGAGACTTAACCCCTAGGCCACTAAGGAGGCTGCCTACCTCCTCGAAATCCAAACCCGGGATGATGATAATAAATACGTGGCAGTGGCAGCAGCAGTAGTAGACGCAGGCCAGCGTGGAGATGGCTACAGATTCTTTGTGTCCTGCCATGGAATTGTGGGCTCCTCTGAAACCTGGTCTCTCTGACAGCTTCGATGGGTACAACATGGTGGAAGGATACTGCCTGCTTCCGGGTCTGGTCTTCAGAGACCAGAAGCTTCCACTTCCATCTCTGGGAGCACTGCCCCAGGAACCCTGAATCACTGTGGAAGGAGTCCAGCTTGCCTGCGGAAGCAAGCACATGGACAGGGGCAGGACACCCCGGGCTTGGCCATCTCAGGAGTGGGCATCTTGTCAATGACTAGGCTCGTTTCCAGTTACCCCCTGAATACAGCCAAGAGACCCCAAGCAATGTGAATGGAGAAGAGAATGGGCAGCAGAGCCCCCACTTAAATCCAACTCATGTAGCCACCCCAGGTCAAGAAGGATTATTGCCCACAACCCTGAGCCCCTGCAGTACCCCCTCCTGCCTCCACAGATAACCACCACCATCCAGGCCTTTTCCTAACGTCTAAACCCACCTTAAAAATGACTGTATCACTGAGACTTAATGTCATCAAATGACATTTATCATATTCAACCATGTAGATTTATGTTATTAGTATGTTATATATTCTATATATGACATATTATTATATAACTAAGCTAAAGACATTATTTGTTGTAATTAATATATCTTTTGTAATGTACAATATGTAAGTATACGTTACTTATATGTTATAATATAGTAATAATATATGTTGCTAATCATAAACATTAAAGAAAAAAATGTTAACTTTTGTCCTTTTTGAACTTTCTAAAAAGAATCACACACTACACATTCTTTGTGCCTCGTTTATTTTGCTCAGCATTATGTCTACGAGATTCACCTTTGTAGTTGCATTTATCAGTATTTTGATGATGTTCATTGCTGTATAGTATTCCATTATATTGCACACACATTGTATTTATCAATTCTGTTGTTGATTGGCACTGGGGTTTTTTCCAGTATTGGGTTCCTTGGTACTGTTACCAGAACCCAGCTGCCTCAGCAGTGGGAGCCAGCAGGAGTCATGGTGTTCTTTCGACCTGCTGCTCCACACAAGTCAGTTGTGGCAGTTGCTCCTCAAAGACCTTTTATGTAACAGTGTACTTTCTGGAATGGAATGGACCAATCAGTTGTGAGCTATGAGTTGAATGGTGCTAAATAGCCCAATCAGACTTGTGGGTGGGGCACCCTGAATGAGGGAGCTGGAGAGAGATGACACCAGCCCCTGAAGAAGGGAAGATGGTTCTAGCCTCCAAAAGATAAGGAAGAAGAAGAGGCCGTTCCTCGCCTCTGAAGAAAGAGGAAAAGAAGCATCTAGCAGCTGACTTCCAAGGGGGAAAGAGAAGCCAAAGACCTTTGCAGAGACTGGGCCTCTGGTCCTGTCTCTGACATTGTCTGAAAGGAGCACCAGATGCCCTGGGCCTGGTGTCTCAAAGAGCTGTTTGTTGGTGTAACCCAACAACTCACAAGAGCTGTTAACACTGTGTGTCTCTGACACCACCTCTGCAGGACCAGAAGTGACCATCACTCCTGGCCAGTGCTGTCAGCCCTCCTAGTGACCAGTGACAACCATCACTGATGCTGTCTGGGCGAGATAGCCTCCACTCACTGTGGCTACAGTGAGCTCTTTGTTTCCTCTGTTTGTAAAACAAACCCCATGGCTGTTCCTGGAGACTGAGGTCTCTTGCAATCGTGCACGCAGGTGAGAACCCACCGACAGTGGCCTGTCCTCTTATCGGGCACTGACCTGTTAGGCTATGGCCCATAGACCCCTATTGTGTGGGTGCTGTATTTCAGTAGCCCTTGGTTTTGGGTTTTGGCCTTTTGGGGCATTTTGGAGGCTCTGTGGTCTCAGAGCCCAGGTAGATGATTGGCTGTTCTGTCCTTCCACCCGGCCTCCTGCCTTGCTGCCCTGAAGCCCTGTCCACCCCTGTTTCACTCCATTCTCATTCTTGACCATGCCACTGTGAATGTGGGTTCAGCTTTCTTAGTATGTGGCAAGAAACAGAATTTCACCGCATGGAATTTGAATATTTTCAACTCTCGTAGATAATGTCTTACTGCATTTGTAGATTGGGATATGTGCTGTAGCTCACCCTTGTGTGACGTGTCTGTTAAAACTTCCCTCCCATAGCTCTAATAGCTGGATAGCCTTTACATTTTTTCATTGTTTCATTTAAGAATGGAGAGACATGATATTAAAATAGAGATGAGTGAGTATGACACAGAGACAGACTCTCCACCCACCCCAGGCTGGTGTCCCTGTGTCCCTGCAGGACGAGGATGGGCTGGGCTGAGCAATGGGGAGGTCCTTAGCCCATGTGGGTCACCTGTGCCCTGCATGCCTACTGCCAGGCCTGCGTACATTCGTTAAACGTGCCATGCCCCTCAGGCATTTCTATCAGAGATTTCCGATTTAGTTCTCAGGTTTGGGTTAACCGCCCCTACCTCCAGGCTTCACCCCCCTTTTCACCAACCTCCTGATTGCTGCAGGAATGGCCCAATTTGTTCATGCTTCTTGTATCTTCACGTTTTGCTAGTGCCCATCATGTGACTTGCTTTGGCCAATGGGACAGTGGCGAATGTGACTCAGGAATACACTTTAAAAGCATTTGAGCATAGGGGCTTGCCCTCCTGCAGCTCTTGGAACCCTGCAACATGGGCTAATCTGCTGGAGGATGAGCAGCCACAGGGGGAAAGCCCCAGGTCCCCAGTTAGCCCAGCTGAGACCCTCGCCAGCTGGACCACTGGCTGACGTAGGTGCAAGCCCAGCGGATGAGCTGAATCCAGGGAGGCCAGAAGAAGTGCCCGGCTACACTCAGCTCAGGTCACCATTGTGAAGTCGGATGACATAACAAAAGGTTGTTATGGGGGGAGGAGGGGCTTGTTACACAGCAAAAGCAAGTTGAAACAGTTGTTGATCAAATACTCCACAAAGTCAGAGAAAAGGCAGAAAAGCACTCACCAGTAGCTTCGTCATCTGTGCCTACCCATAGACAGGTAGCTGACAGAAGACCGCCTTCTGCAAACGCCTGGGTTCCTGACTTGCCTTTCTCCTCTAACCCAACCCCAAGTCCCCTCCTCGGTTACCCCCAGGCCCTTGCATGCCCGGCCTATTGTGACCTCACCATTCTACAAAGAGCCCAGGCAACAACCCACTGTAATTGGTGAATATTTTCTCACCTTAATTAAAAGTCCAAATGGGAATATTGGCAGCTCAGGCCCTCATTTGAAAATTGAGCCTTATTCCCATGACTGGGAACGTCTAATTAAAACATCCGTTAAAAGTCCATAACATTAAGTTAATGGGAAAAGCCAGGAGGAATTCAATTAGATTTTATTTCTGTAAAATTAATATTAGCAACTTTTAAAAAAATGATTGTTATTCATAGAAGGTTCTCTGAGCATTAGGATGAGAGTCTCATGGAGAGATCAGATTAAACTCGAATGTGGTTCCAGCAGAAGAGAGAGAACTTGCTTAGCAGTCCTGGAGTAGGAAGATGAAATTCGTGGCCTCACACCCAAAACTTCCATCTAGTCCTTATACAGGCAGCTTCAGCCTAGTATCTGCAGCCTGAGTTTCTTTGGACTCAGTCTATCCTTCTGTCAAAGGGAACTAGTGATTACAACCTGTCCTCTCGCATTGGTGCATCCTGAGGTCATATGATAATGAAGGCAGAAGAACTTTGAGGCCGGAAGAAGAGACTGCATTGCATTAAGAGTCACCCTTAATGCTTTGAGAGAGACTCATCGAGAACATAGCAGGCATTCCCTCAATTAACCGCAGCTACTGTCTTCTTGTTCTCACTATTAGGTTTTATGAAGAAAATATATATTACCTTTACTTTTTGGTAAAACAAAAAGTTGCTGCTCGTTCTAAAAAATGCAATACTTTTTTAACACAGAAAAGTGAAAGTAAAAAGAAAAATCATCCTCAAGTCCTAGTAAATAACCATTGTTCACATCACCGTCTATATTCCTGCAGAGAAATCAACATAAATACGGCCAGATAGATGGAGCTAACCAGAAACCAGTTCTCAAAATGGGGTCCTGCTCTGCCTATCACTTTAAAGAAACGTTTTGAATATGTCTGAATGTAATGGAAGAAAATTAAAAAATAGGAAAACTAAAAGCACTGCTGGATATTTTATTTCAAAAAATAGAGAATAAAGGCTTAAGAAAAGACCATGAAGGCATTAAAAAGGTTGGCGGGCTGTATGATCTGAACATGTCCCCCCAAAACCTATGTTGAAACCTAACTCCCAGGGGGACATGGAGAGACGGGGGGAGGCTCTGACCCATAATAAGGTCTCATCACTCCCCACTATACTGGCACCCTGATCTTGAATTTCCAGCCTTCAGAACTGTGAGAAACTGTTGTTTTGAAGACACACAGTCTATGGTATTCTGTGATAGCCCAAACAGACTCAGAGGTCTACATCAGAAGGAAAATTTTGGGCTGAAAATAATGGAAAAACTGCCCGCAAAGCCTTAAAGAGTAAGAGGATTTTTATGTTTACAGACATCTGGTGTTTGGGGGCCAGGAGGTCAGTCAATCAGATGATGCAATGACTTCAAGGTTTCTGAGCTAGCTGTGCTCAGAAACCCAAGGGTGGTTTCCTCATGACTGTAGAACGTCTGGGTGCTAAGATAATTAACCTTACAGAGCCATCAATGACTTCCCTACCTCCTTTGCTTTAACTGCAATCTTACAATGATGCAAAAGGCAGCTACTGCCAGTAGTTCTCCTTTGAAGATGAGACAGCTGAGGTTCAGAGAGGTTAAGTGACTTACTCAAGGTCACACAGCTAGGAAGAAGCAGAGCCAGAGTTCCACAGGAACAGTCTCATTCTTTTGCCCCTTGTCAAGTGACTCTACAGCACTTCGCTGTATAGTGGTGGATTCAATTTCCCCACCCTTGACTTTGCATTTGGACACATGATTTCCTTTGGTCAAGACCATGAGAGAGGGCCCCCTGGTGGTGCAGCGGGTTGAGCGTTGCACTGTGAAGCATCTGCGGCACAGCACCAGGAGTCAGATCCCCAGCCAGGAAGGGGACCCACATGGCGCAGCAGCAGACCTCTCCGGTCTCCCTGCCGCTCCCCTCAGCAGTGTATTTCAGTCCGTCTGCCTGTTCTGCTCCCCACTCTGTCTCTGGTGAATCCTCTCACATCCCACAACTCTGTCCTATACCCCAGCTCTTGTGTGCATAAATAAATAAATCTTTTTTTTTTTTAAAAAAAGATCATGACACAGACGAGTCGGCGTGATGGTTTCGCATCAGAATCTTCAGGGCAGCAGCTCTTGTTTTCATTCTCGGCCTGTGAGAACATTCTCTGTCTAGCGCAAGCTCAGTGGACCAAGTTGTGGAGCAGATCTTCAGGTAAAACAGAGACACCCCACTTCCACAGCCTATCTGAGCTAATCCGTAGCTGACCCACAAATGCACTAATCAGCCCAGGTAGAGCTCCGCAGACCTACTTCAGCTGACCCAGCTAAGGCATTCTCGAAAGGCCTGAAGCTTGGACGTTGTTGGTTACATGGCATTGCTGCGCTAATAACTGACTCTCGCAGTCTTTCTGCAGCCCCTGTGACGTCACTGCACGGTGCCCACGTCCAGAGGTCCTTGCCCCTCCACAGCATGGAGGCTGCTCCCCTTGAGTGAGGGGTTGAGGGAGAATACTTAAGGTGGGGGGGGCTGCATCTCGCGCCCCACGGCTGAGTCACCAGCCAGGGCTGAGTCTCTCGACGATGCCTTGCTATCGACCCACAGGGCCCGCATCACTGTCTGTGAGGCATCCGTGTGGCTTCCTCTGGATCCTTCTGGTTTTAAGCCCTCGAGGCTGGGTTGGCTTGTACCGCTGGAAACCCAGGCGGCACAGAAGGGGTAAGCTGGTTCCAACTGGCACCTCACAGTTCCAGGTCAGGCCAGGTTAGCAGCTCCATTAGAAACAGGACGTGAGGATCCGCCTCTTCCCTCAAACTGTCAGCGTCTCCCTTGGTCCTGCTACCTCCTTCCTTGACCTCAGGTGTAGCACAGAGTTACAAGGCCCAGGATAGATCTCCCTGAGCTGCCTCCTTGAGCAAACAGGACACTGAGGCACGGAGAAAGCTGGAGAGTAGTCCAAAGTCACCAGCCAGACAGAATCAGCTCTCCTGAGTGGTCCTCTCTCCCGGGAAGCCCCACGACTCTCTCAGACGTAATTCTTGAGATCTGTCAAAAGTCAAAATCCTGGAGGGACCCCCGGGACAGGGGACCAGCCACTGCCATCAAGTCAGAGGTGCAAACAGAAGGAGGTTAGCAGAGCCAGCCTTCTCCTAAGGGGTCTCCTTCCTGCTCATCCAGCCTGGCCATGAGAGGTATCCCGGCAGCCTCTGGAGGTTGTTTGCCTTCCCAGACTAAGAGGAAGCCTCCTTAGGAGAACACCTTTGACGTGCCCTCCTTTCTGTCTGGGGTGCAGATGTGAGGTCTAGCGTCTCCAGTCACTTGGGGACCAGGCAGCAAAGGCATGAGGTCCAAAGTCAACAAGCCAAGGTCCAGACCTTGATCACGCCATCGAGATGCTGGACCCCCCGCCCTAAGGGGCCAGCCTCAGGAAGCTTGTGATGGGAGAAAAGGAATCCCCCATCAATTTAGATCAGAGCAGTGGGCCCTTCTGTTTCTTGAGTGTGGCCTTCCAAACAGGCTAAAACATCGACCACACCACTTCCCAATGACCCTTCGAGATCCCAAACCACGTAGCAGCATGCATATATCATGGGTGGAGAAACCGTCTCCCCGCGGCCCTGGCAAACTCCAGATTTGCAAAAGAGACATGCATGTCATTCGCTCCCAGGCTTGCAGTACAAAGGGGACAGAAATGTGTTCTCCAAACAAACACTGTCCCAGTGCATCGTGTGGGTCCTGGGTTTGCAGGAATATCAAATAGCACTGAATTAGGCCATGGTTTGTGAAGCCTTGGCAGCCGCCCCACTTCTCCTTCTGGGACTTCATCCTGGGAGAGCAGCAGTGGGGAAGGCAGTGGAAGGGGTGGGGGAGGCCGCTGGGTCTCAATGACTCAACGGAAATTGGTCCCATTTTGGAAAAAAAGTTAAAATCAAAACCCAAGTCAAACAAAGAAAACTCCTGTCATTGGAGACCTTCATTTGAATAATTGTTGCTTGACTCGACACACAGCAAGAAAGCAAGGGTCTTGCAAATGAATTTCCGCTGGCTGAGCGGTAGGCGCTTTCACTGCACCGCAAATCCTGTTGGTAAAGCCAGAGCACAAGAGCAGAAGAGCCGCAGCCACTGGGAGACCCTGGAGAACAGGGGACCCAGAGAAGCCAATCTCCTGGGGGTACCAGTCCCGGGCGTACACCCCATTTCTGTCTAGGTGATCCTCACCCACCACAGTGGCTCCCTTAGACAAAGATGTGCCTCTGTCTTGCCTAGAAGGACGCTCCTGGAAGCGGGGTCCCTCTGGAAGCCATTCTGAGTGTCCCAGCCTGCAGCTTTGACCCCCACCACGACTCTGTGTATTGGCGAGTCAATGCCATCTGCTGTAACAAACAAGCCCTAAGATGTCAGCAGCTTGGTGTAGTAAGAGCTGGTTTTCTCACTGCCTTGATTAGTCGAGAGTGTGCATTCCTGTCCATACACATCATATGATGTCCCCCCAGAAATTAGGGACACGAGTTCTTTTCATCCTCTGGCCTTACCCTCTCTAGAGCCTCAAGTCCCCTCTATTCATCCAGAGATGACCCACAATGGCAAGGCAAACCTGCTTTGGGGGAAATGGAAGCTGAATGACGGCCTGAAGCCCGCACAGCATCTAAGAGCCAGCTGGGTATGTCCTACCGACCCCTCAAAAATGACTTCTGATCTCCAGTCCCACCTCCCCCAACTCACGCCTGGATGAGATGCCAAACCAGGGGGAAGTCGCGGGTCATCTAGACTTGGCAGGGTCCTTGCTCCCCAGACCTAGTTAGCTCCGTCTGCTTTGTGCACCCCCAGTGCCTGGTTCAGGGGTGCGCTTCCTGCCTTCGTGGGGATCACGGTCACATCGTGAGCCCAAGGCCAGCACGTTACATGTCCGCGGCACCGATCAGGAGCTGTCACTGAACATTCAGCAGCACAGAAGGCATTAAATGGCCTGGGTTCCCTCTTGCCCTCCCTGGGGGACCTTAGGGCGGTGTGCTGAAGGAACCCAGGGTCCTGAGTTCAATTCCCGCCTCTACCGCTTCGTGCCTGAGGGGTTTCGGGCACAGGTCAGTTTGTTCATCTGTAAAATGGGTATAATGGGGTCCCTGCTGCCGAGGGCTGCCGGAAGCATTAGTCAGCAAGACAGAGCACTGCCAGGTGTCTAGTGTGCTTTAAACACACAATGCTGGCTGCTGTCTCTTGCAAGGGCTCCGACTGTCTTCCATTTGCCCTCCCGATCTAACGTCACTCTTCTGGACCCTGTTCTGCAGCTTGAGAGATGGGAGTCTGCAGATAACAGCCAGGGCTTTCTCACTCTCTCGTTTCTGGTTGCCTTTGGCTGATGGAAGACTCCAACAGAATTGTAGACGGTGAGAAAGTAGCATGTTGGGATATTTATTCCTCCAGCTTCTTCCTTGCCACCCCCCAGGTCACCATGCTTTGGCTACAAACCCCTATGAAAGGCCAGTCCTCTTTATACAGTCACCCACCAGCTTCTGAAATAGTTACTCCTTGGCTAATACCTTCACAGATAAAACCCTGGGTGTTGCCCCTAACCTGGTCCTGAAACCCACCCACACCTTTGTCAAATGTTTTTTTATTAACCCCACCTTCCATTATACCAGTGACACACATTGTCTGTTTTCTTCGCCAGCCCTGACAAATTCCCACTGTTCTTTATTTTTTTACATGTCTTTTCACATTTTTCAAGGACTTTTTCTTCATCCGTTATCACACTCAATTTTCTAAGTTGCAGAAATTTGTACTGGAATAAAGGACAATCAAACACCCAGAGAGGTAAAGCGCTTCGCCCAAGACCACGCAGCTTAGCCGGGAGCAGGCGGAGGGGAAGCAGAGCCATTAAGGTTCCTCCAGCTCCCGCCCTTCAAGGCCGCGCCACACTGCAGGCAAACGGGGCTGCCGCCTCCCGGGCCAAGAGAGGCAACTTCCCCACCCCAATGATCAGAGGAGCTGAGTTTTGGGAGAGGCTTCAGGCGACAGCCGAAACACAGCAAAGGATTCAGCTCCAGAAATTGAGGTTTTAATAATAAATAAACGCCAAGATCGGGCCCTTCACATGGAAGCCTTGGGGTGCCTGCAGCCAGCATGGGGTACCCAGGAAGCTGCTGCCCTCCTCCTACTGGACTTTATGGGTATCGTCCAAGCAGTCAGTGGGACGGGGTCTTGGGGGGGTAAGCTTCAAACCCCAGAGGAGAGGAGAAGTGAATATTTTGGGATGACCCCCTTTTCACACAAATAAAGAGCCCTTAGAAGGCGTATCAAGTGTCTGAATTTCCTGACTGTATATTAATCCGCTTTCATGTGAATTATGCAATGCCGTCGCGGGGGCAGCCGCAGCTGGACGCTGGACCGGCAGCTCTGGAATCAAAGCGGAACCACGCTGCGCTGTCGCCTCCACAGAGCAGCGCGGGAGCCCGCTCGGCGGCGCCCTCAGGCCGGTGGGGCGGGCGGTGCCCAGAGGGGCCAAGGGGCCCCGGCCAGCGGTGGGACTGGAGAGAGCCAGTGGCCCTCAGCCCATCAGGGGGGTCCCGCCCTTCCTGGGGCCGGTGGTCCCGCGTTGGCACGTAGCCCAGCGACACAGTGACCACCATCCTACTCTCCCGAGAAGCCAGAAGCCAGGTTCTGTGGGAAGCCCTCCAAGTGCAGCCAAGCCCAAGCCCCCACGGGACCCAGGACATGTGCCATGTCGGGGTACCTGCTTGAGGCCTTTGACTTTGG
Source organism: Galemys pyrenaicus (assembly GCA_019455555.1). Taxonomy (NCBI): domain Eukaryota; kingdom Metazoa; phylum Chordata; class Mammalia; order Eulipotyphla; family Talpidae; genus Galemys; species Galemys pyrenaicus. The sequence continues at coordinate 4,607,889 of JAGFMF010012032.1, forward strand.
CGGAATCGGGGGAAATCATTCACCCCCATTCTTGTCCCTTCTCTCTTCCCTTGTCCCGCTCCGCGATGCCCCTCTGCCTACTGCTTCTCATTCCTTGTGTGATGGAGCGAGCACAGGCTGAACACTGTGTTCGCCCCAGATCCCATTTGGAAGCCCTAACCCCCTCCGTGGTTGGATTTGAGATGGAGCCTCGAAGGAAGTGACTAAGGTTAAGTAAGTCCTAAGGCTGGGCCCAGCTATAGAACGCGGGTCCTTTTAAGAGCCTGCGCCAGCGGAAGGAAACCTGAGGACTCAGTGGGAAGCCCGGGGCCAGAGCTTGCACCGGAAGCCAACCTGGCTGCACCCTGATCTGGCACTTCCAGCCTCCAGAGCTGCGAGAAAACAAGTCTCTGTGGTTGCAGCCCCGCGGCCTGGAGGGTTCTGGCCTGACAGGCAAGCAGAGGGCCACAGGTCCAAAGCCCGGCTGCAGCGGCTCCTGTGCTGGAGACACAACTCCAGTCCAAAGGGTCCTGCCTGCTGGCGGTGGCCGCTGGCTCAGGGTGGCTGTGAAGGCCCCTCTCCATGCTGAGCCCTGAGGCCAGGAGGGGACGTGGAGCCTGAGGACTCCAGCTCTCTCCAAAGAGCGCAGGTGAGGCCGGAGCCTTAGAGGCGGGTGTTTACCGAGGGCGTTTCCAAGAAGAATTCAGTTTCCATTCTTTTGGGTGGTAGAGACTTACTGCAGGTGGTCGGGGCTTGCCCCTCTCTCTTGGGGTTCAGCCTGGCAGGCAGAAGCCGCTCTGGGCATTGCTGTTAAGGGAGGATTTTACTCCAGGCGGTGGGGGAGTTGTGTGACTGAACCCCGGAAGGCGGTGGGGGCTGTGGAAGCAAGGGCAGGGCCGGCTGCTGCTGACTCAGCAAATCTGGAAGGGCAGGAGTTGGGAGGAAGCTGCTGCGATGACCTTGGCTCCGCGGTGAAATGGCCGGCGTGTGAGCTCTTCGGGAGGACATCTGGATGACCGGGGAGCCAGTCACTTCGCTCCCTCTCCTCTCTTCTCTTAAGACACAGTAATGTCCTTCTAAGTCTCTCTTTACACCGAGCCCTGAAACTTTAAAATGACTCCCTGACAGCAGCTGCAGGCAACGCACCAGGCCCTGAGACTTGGGCCCGGCCTGGAAGCAGCCGAATGGCCTGAACTAGGATCAGAACCAGTTCTCAGCCTGGTCTTGGCCGGGAGAAGCCTGCAGGAGTCCTGGCGGGTGACTGTCTTTTATGGAGCTGAGACCTCTTGCTTTGCTGCCAACTTGGCTCCATATAAGCCTTCGAACCTCCTGCCGTTGCCACGCGGGGTCTCTTCAGGTTTCATGGAGTCTTCAGCAGGTCTTCTGCCCCCCCTCCACTTGCGGGGGCCGTTTCCCCAGCCAGGCTCTCCCTGCGCCCAGGAAGCTGCCACCCACCCAGATGCTCAGTTCAAATGTGGCCTCTTTCCCTCTCTCCTCTGTTCCCTTTGTTCTTCCATTGACAGGCAAGCATTTGGAGTCAGAAACACACACGTCTATGAGATCGGCCAGACCTGGATTTGAAGGCTGGTTCTGACTTTGAACTTCATTAATCTGGGCTCCAGTCTCTTCATTAGTCATCTGGGGCCACCGGCCAGGAGCTCGAAGGACAAAAGACCCACACTCTCACCAGCATCTCCAGTGCTGGGGGTCCTTGTTGCTGGGAGTGGGACAGGCACCAGGAAATGTGGCGCACAGAGCACGCGACATCTGTCGCTTTCAGGGGCCTCTTCGCCCTTTCTTTGCCGTCATGCAAAGGCCTCTTGGTTTGAGTGAGGCAGGAGGCTGGTGGGCAGAGGCTGGGACAATATGTTTGCCCCGAAGCATCTCGTAGCATCTCGTATGTTCTATGGGGCATGAAGTGCTCTGGTGGAATCAGCCACGCAAATCCCGCAGCCTCAAACGTCTGCTCACCCTCACCCGACAGGGGTCCCCAGTTCTTGGAGGAAGATGCAAGGGCTGCTCCCCCCGCCTGTGAGCTTAAGCTTGTTGTTACTGGCTGCTCAGCCCTGAGCTAGAACACTCGGGCAAGGGGCAGATGGGAAAATCCCCAACCTGTGTCTGTTGTCAAATGATGACTAAGCCGCCTTCATCGCCACCAGGCCTTGTCACAATGGAATCGCGTTTGTCAGACGTGAATTGTAACCCTAAGGTTATCACACAGGGCCAGGGGAGAGATGAAGAATGTTTGCAGAATCACCTTTGATGGCTTCTCCTGCAGGCAAGGCGATCTGCTGGCCCGGGGCTCGGAACAGCTCCAGCCGAGGCAAGAGGTCCATCCCAAGAAGCCCAGGCTCTGGCCCGATTCCTTTCCAGGGAGGGTGATGGATGGAGACATATAATTAATATCCGTCTATATATTTATATATAAAACCCCTTACAAATCACATCCCTCGAGCCAGGTCTTTAAATAATGGAAGACGGTAGATTACTGCTTTATTAGTCCCTTCCAAAAGCTTATAAAAATTATCTTTTGCCGCTGGGAAGACATTTTATCAGAATTTATGGCAACTCAGAGTCTTGAGATATCAGATTCAGAAACTAAGAAGCTCTCTCCAGCTCCTTCTGCTGCAGACGGACTGGTCTCCACTCTCCTTGTAAATTAAAATCTCTAACATTATCTACTTTATGAAATATGACACTTGGCGCACACTTGAGTCTGCTCATTAATTAATATAGACTTGAGCAGGCAAGAGCCAGAAAGGCAGGAGCGTGGATGTGGGTAACAAGGGGACGTGGAACCTGGAGAGGGCAGAATTCAGGCCGCATTGCGCCAGAGGGCGAGGCGCTGACCTGGGGGTGGGTGTGAACGGCTCCGCGAGGTTGTCCTGGCTGTGCTCCCCAGCCAAGCTGGAGGTTTCCAGTAGGCCTCAGCAAGGCTTCCCCAGAGTCTTGAATCTCCCCCAGCAAGGGCCTGAGCTGGGGATTCCCAGGCATTTCTTGTTAGGGAAAAGCAGGCTCGCCCACCAAGAGCTTGCGTAAGAAGAAGGGCCACTGGGGGGTGTTCAGACCCCAGTGGGGTGCCAGTAACCCCTGTAACTGACCCACCACGAGACAAGAGGGACGTGGGCTGGAGAAGCATCTGACTCTGTGGCCATGCAGCACCCCAGCACCTCCAGTCTGGTCTCATCGAACAGGATTCAGACAAGCTGGGGTGTTCTTCATTTCATTTCCCTTACCTGGAGTGCTTTCTTACAGTCATGGTAAATTATTTCACTTATTTTACCCCAGATTGTTTTCCAGTGTCTCTGATTTAGATTTATTCTTTTAGAATATTTTCAAAACCCCTTGGCTTCCTGGGTTATTTTTGAGGGTATTTCACCTAGGTGGTCCTTGTTATTGTTCTCCAGATGAATTCGCAGGTTGCTTAATTTCTCCACTAATTCACTTTTATTGTAGCTTATGAACATCGCTGACAAACTTTATTTTTAATTGACAAAAAATTTCAAACTTAGAATAAAATTTAAAACAACACAGAAGTGGTCTCTAACCAGAGATAGTCTGAGAAACTAGGGGTCCTTGGCAGGGATCTTGGGGGAAGTAGTTGAGATGTGGGAGCCCCGAGCTGGAAGGGCCAGCCATGCCCCAGGGCCTAGGACCAACTCACATCTAGCAAGGCGGCGGCCCCTCACCCCATATCTATCTGCCCACCCCTAAAACTGCTTCTTTGACTCCTTCCTTCTTGCCTTAGCCTTCAGTTACATTTGTAATTTCATCTCTCCATTTCCCCTGCTCCCCATAAAAATGACCCAGAGTCAGAGAAAGTTGCTTTTGCTATCACCATGGAAAGCAATGACAAGTCCTCTTAATTATACAATTGTCTGGTGTAGAACAGCTCGCCAAGTATTCACGTGTTCCCTTTGCCATCCGGCAGAGACAGTTCTTGTTCTGAACAATGGACTGTGAGTGGCAGCGATGAGCGTCCGTTCAGAGACAAAGCATTTAAAGGTTGGTGGGATCCTCCAGGTCTGACCTGGTGCTTGGAGACAACGAACCTAGGCGTTGCAACCAGAGATCTTGATAGACAGAGATGCAATTTCGTGTGAGATGCCACTGAGACTTCAGGGCTTGTTTGTTATGACAGCACAGCCTCGCCTAACCTGACTAATACAGCTTCACTGCAGCCAAAGCACTTTTAAAATCCATTCAGTCTGACTTTCACAGGCCCCCAGGAGAGAGGCCCTGTAAAGGCTGTTGTTCCTAGTGGATATGGAAGGGACCTGAGACTCAGAGAGGGGGAATTACTTCCTTAGAATCACTCGGCTCATCAACTGCAGACTCGGGATTCAAAGCAGGTCTCTCAATCCAGGTTCAACACCCTTTCCCAGCTAAGTCACAGTGATATGTAGCAGTTTACTAGCTCTTCTTTCCCGGGGTATTGATGTCTTAATGCAGGTGGTTTGCACAGAGAGAGCTCACAAGAACAAGCGTCCAAGGGTGGAATTAACCCTCCGCTTACCTGACAGGACAGTGCTGACCTCCGCCAGGCTGCCTAGCATCTGGTTCCGCCTCCTTCCCCAAAGAGGGTGTTGGGCAGCCTTCCAGGATGGGTTTTTATTCCTTTTAGTAGAGAAATAGGAAATGAGCCTTAAGAGAAAACGAGGAGTTATTGCTGCATTTAATCTCTCTAAAAATATCTCACCGGCTGGCTGTGAGTTCCTTCCTGGGTGCTGATCCAGTGTTCCCGAGAGAAGCAGCCAGACCCAGGTGAGGCTCAGTAATCCAAGATGGCCGACAGAACTGAGCACTTGCAGAAGGGAGAGCACATCAGTCCTACTTGTACAGGGCCCATCCCCTGGCTCAGCACTGGGCACCTAAGGCTCTGGGGGAAGGATGGCATGACACCCGCTTTGGGGCAGGGCTGACTGTCCCAACCTTGGTGAGACTTTGAGAACATCTCCACCGTACTGCATACCTCTGCATCGCCTGTCTGCAAGAGGGGGTGTAGTTCTTCCTGGGGTCCTTTCTGCAGCAGAGGCCATGACCTTTTCCTCCCTGCGGTCGGCACAGGTCTTGTCCAGCTGCCCCTCCATCACATGCCCGGTCCAGCAGGCAACTCAGTTTACCCTAGCTGGTCAGCACATGGCATGTGTGGGATTCTTGTTGCTCCTGGGGTGGCATCTATCTTGGCCGCTCTGAAATCCATCGCCACCTTTATGCCAAAGTCTTACTTCCCCAGAGCTCCCAGCCAGCGAGTGTGGCGGTGACACCACCTCAGGCCCATGACGGTCTCGCCAATCCTCCTCCAACTTTCCTCTCCTCTTTCTCCTGGCACCTGCTCTTCAGAGATAAATTCCAGTGGCACTTGGAGAGGCCCAGGAGCGCAGGTGGTCACATGATGCTACCTGGTGGGAGCAGAGGACACTGGCCTTTGGTCATCAGGTGGAGCCAGAGGCCCCCTGGCGTGAAGAGGGGTGCAGCTGCTGAAGATCTCACCTGGGAAAGCATCTTGATGAGGGGTGAGCCGCAGCGTGTGGACACCGGCCAACTACCAGGTCAGCTAGCAACGCCCACCGACGGCGGCCGCGCGGGTCAGGGTTAGCGTGGCACCCTGGGGCGCAGGAAAGGGACGATTCACAGCAAGTGTAAGGACGTAAGGGCGTTGGGGGAAACTCTCAACGCGGCCTTCAGCACCTGCCAAGAAGGACAGACACGCGGAGCAGGTGCAGGGTTAGCGAGGAGAGTCGGGCGATCCCAGCCAGGCTGGTGCTCCGCCCCGACCGCTCTTTCCACAAAGCCAGCTCTGGATGCGGAAAACCGGAAATAGCCCAGGGGCATCCCGAGGGGCCCTAAGAGACCGGGAGCTGCAACCCCAAGGGCCCTTCGGAGCTGGCCCAGCTTTGCCTAAGAGGAGCTGACGCTCGTCTGGCTGCAGAGGCCACCCAAGCCTGCCCCCGCGAGGACTCCCCCGGACCTCAGCAGCCAGGCTGCTCACAGGGCGAACCTCCAAGGCCAAGTCCGAGATGCAGGGCACAGGGCTCCGCAGCTGTAGCGGTGCAGGAGCGCACGCGCGTGGCGTGGCCGCGGCCGGGGCCTTCACGAGCACGGGGTGGGGTGTTTGAGAGGCCTGCAGTGTGAGACGAGACGCGCACGGATTCGGAGGCAGGAGGGCGTTGCCTGCAGCGTGAGACTGTCCCACTGGCAAGGCGCCCCGGGCCCAGGAACGGTTGTTGCGACCAGAAGCGAACCAAGTCTGACTCTCAGCAGGATGTCCGCAGCCCAGGCAGCGGCGGGGAGGCGTGCGGGGCGGGGTGGCGGGAGCCCCCAGGGCCCAGGGGAGGACTCAGCCGCAGTGGACCCTGTGGGCAGCCGCCCAGTGGAGCACCAGGAACGCACTGCAGTGTGGAAGCACGTGGCTGAGAAGCTCCCTCTAAGCCCGCCATAACTGCCCAGGGCCCCCCCCCCCCCCCCCCCCCCNGGAACGCACTGCAGTGTGGAAGCACGTGGCTGAGAAGCTCCCTCTAAGCCCGCCATAACTGCCCAGGGCCCCCCCCCCCCACTGCCCTCCAGTCCTGCTCCCCCTGTGCCCAGCCCTCCCCTGCCCCCAGGGCGGGCCAATGAGTGCCTGTGCAGGGTGACTCAATCCGACACGCGGACCCTCCATGGGGACTCGGCCACTTTGGCTCTAAGACTCCCTGAAGGCCTCAGTAACGCTGCCTTAGCCTGCAGGACACTCGGGGTGCTCGCTCGCACCCACCTCATGCTCGCTTCCCCCTGCATAGCTGTCCCACCCAGCTCTCCTCCAAGTTCCACTCCGAGGCTCCCTCTGTGTGTTTGCTTCTTCCAACGATGCAGAGGAGGAAGCCACGCCAAGGAGGACAGAGACAGCAAGAACCAGGTTCCCTGCGTCCTGCTGAGCCCCGAGTCTGGCTCCCTCCGCTAATGCCCCCTGCAGCACACGCGAAGCTCCTGGAGCCTCGGCTCTGCTAACTGTGCTCCCCGGCCTGCTCCAGGGTCTGCAGCCTCCCTCCGCAATACCCTATAGGATTGGCAAACAAGTAGTTCTTTTCAGGTTTTAAGATGTATTTATTTATGCACACAAGAGTTGGGGTACAGGCCAGAGGTGCAGGGCGTGAGAGGACTCACCAGAGAGAGTGGGGAGCAGAACAAGCAGATGGACTGACTGAAACACACTGCTGAGGGGAGCAGCGGGGAGGCAGGAGAGGTCTGCTGCGCCATGTGGGTCCCCTCCCTGGCTGGGGATTGAACTCGTGCTGCAGTGGCTGCAGATGATTCACAGTGCTGCGCCTTAGACCCTTGCTCACCAGGGAGGCCCAAGCTCAGGTCTTCTGGCTGTGACATGATGGCTGTTTCCCCTACAACACACGATTCCGAAGCAGTGACCTTCCCGGTGAAGAGTCTTCAGCAAATGCTGCACAGCCGCCTCGACAGGGCCGCTCACTGATAGACGGGTGAGTTGAAGGCGACTCGGGTTTGGAGTTCGCATACGTGGGTGAGAGCGCTCGGGCCGCAGGCTGGACTCGTATTCTGACCGAACAGCCATCGCGTGCCGCCCCTGGCTGGCTGCAGACGGCCCTGCACATGCCCCTGGGCGGCCACGTCACGTGGGCGGCGTCCGGCACCGTCGGGGCTGCCCGCGTCGGGGCTGCCCGCGTCCCGCGCTGCTATTGTTACATTTTAATTATGAGTCGCTGCCGGTCGGTTCCTCGTCACCAGCGCAGTTTGTGGCGGCGGCTGCTTAACCCACGGCGAGTCGGCTGCAGGGCTGCACCAGCCAAGCGCCGGGCCTGTCATTTTCCAATAACTGCCCGGCGCTGAGACGTGTAGGTGAGGCGGCTCGGTCATGAGTCACCCCCTCGCTTCCTCCACAGCACATGTGTCCGTGAAGCTCCCTGAGTGCCCCCACCGGCTGCCAGTTGTGTCACCTCCTTCTGTTAGCTTCTGGGGATGCAGAGGGCAGATCAGTGATGGGAAAGCTGGGGACACCACAGTCGGGGAGCCAGGGCTTGAGAAGGCTCCAGGCTGGGATTGAGGTGCTGGGAGGCTGAGGAAGGGGAGGAGGAGTGGGGAAGTGGGGGGACAGAACTCTGGACCCCTACTCCATGTCAGTCAGACACTCTGCCAGGTCAATGGCCGTCGGTGCTATGCTCTTAGTGGAATGGTGGGGGGCAGGGGTATTCTGCTCTTAGGGGAGTCGGGGTCGGTTGGGGGGCTGGCATCCAGCAGGAATGGTTTCATTGGTGGAGTCTGTCTGGGAAGTGGCCCTGACCCGAGGTTATGTCTGCTGCAGCATGTGAGGCTGGGGGTCCCCAGGGCACGCAAGAGAAGGCATCTTGCCTTTCCTTGAGCAAAATGGGAATTGATCATGGGGACACTGAGTGGGTCACAGACCAGATGGGGGTGGAGAGTGAGTGTGGGAGTGAAGGTGTGGATCCCAGCAGCCTGGAGTGCAAGGAAGATGCAAGGCTCCAGGCCCCAGGCTCCGTTACAGGGATGAGGGTGGAGGTAGCAGCCGTCTAGTTACAGTGTTCTAAGCACCTGATGTGTCTTTACTTACAAATGTAAAGTCGGAGCCATTCTTGTGCCCATTTTACAGATGGGTAGACTAAGGTACAGATAAATGAATATAACATGCCTCAAGTCATACAGCTAACAGATGGTGGAGACTGTAGCTTGCCTTGGTCTGGCTCCCTCCCCTCCCCCTGCCAAAGGCCACTGCTCTCAATCTGGTCCTCTCCTTCCGGGAGATAGCCACGTTGCCGAGAACCATTCCCCAACCTCCTGCCTGAGTTCTGGGGTCATCACAGCCCCTCTTGCTTTCACTTCCTTCATCCCACTGACACCCTTGGGTTCATTTATTAAAACCTCCTGAAATTAGCTTACTTTGAACGCACCATCTGCCATAATAACACTGCTAGTATGTATCTTGGCATCCTCGGTGCTACTTCATGTACCATTAAGACCAAGGCAGAACACAGCCGGTGAAAGCGTGCCACACGCTGACAGGCCAATGTCAGTGCCTCTGAATCAGTGACCTAGAGGACCACTCCCTCTTCACCCACCTCGTGGGGGAGGGCAGGTGATACAAAGAGTAAGTAACTCCCTGAGTAACCTCAGTGGCTGAGCCAGGGCTTCAACAGACACTGTCATTCTAGACCTCGCACCCTAACAACCCACGCCGCCCCAGATGTGCACAGTGGGGCTCTAGAAAAGTGCTGGAGGGTGGGAGGGTTTGCAGCTGAGGCCAGCGGGGTGACGAGAGAGCTGGCCTGGACAACCTCCACAGAGGCACAGAGGTCCACGGCAGCCCCGGCGGGGGAAAAAAGAGCAAAAAGATGAGCTCCCCCTAGGGGATAGGTCAAACACCGCCCTGGACAGCGGGGAGGCCTGAGACCATGCCCCAGGCTCCCTCAAGAGGCCTGGTGCCCCCAACCCGTGCCTTCCAAGTTCAACATGTCATGTCGACAAATATAGACCCGGAGAAACCTAAATAAGCAAGTGGCGGCTCGAAGCCGCGGGACAGCTAACCATAATAGGGGCTTTTGGTTTTCTACTTGAGACACAAACAGCACATTCCTCAGCCGAAATAGCGGGGTGGAGAAGCAAGGCATCATTGGGCGGGAACACTCGGCCGGGATGAGCCAAACAAGACAGAAATAGGCCCGGCCACCACATGAAGGGCCCGCGTCCCTGTGACTGTGCCTGGCAGTGAGTGAGCATTGCCCCCCACCCCCAAAAGGAAGCATGAACCTGCTGGCTCTCAGTTCGTGGCCAGCAACCCCTTCCTCAACAAGGAGCTGATGGGGTGAGAATGGCAGCATCCCAGCCCCCAGCACACACACTCAAGCACACCCCACAGTCACTGGCACACGCAGCACGCAGCACGCAGCACGCAGCACACAGCACACACACCTGCAGGTTCAGCAGTGCCCAAGCCTCAGGCTATGCACAGAGGACACAGCACACACTAGCCCCAGTGTCATGCACACATGCATGACACATGCTTGCCTGCACACCCACACACACCTGTGCATGTGTGGAGACTCGTAAGCCCAGTTACCCTTGCACGCACGCACGCACGCACGCACGCACACACACACACACAGGAGCAGATACACGTGGGCTGCTCACACACACACACCCGTGCACAGGTCTCTGCAGGCATGCAAACACCTATGAGTGCAAATGCACACACAGAAGCACTAGTCACTGTGACGCTGGCCCCATGGAACCCCATCCCTGCACGTGAGCACCCCAGGGGTACCAGGACCAGAGCTGCTATCATTTCATCTGAATAAACACCCAAAGACAGGTTTGGGGGGCTCTGGCATGGGAGGGTCACGTGGCCAAGGAAGTCCTGAACCTAACTCCTCCTCCATGCCACACCCTGTCAGCCTCCACTCCCTCCCTCCCTGCTGGGTACCCCAGCCATGCCCTCAGACATCCCAGTCACATGGGTCTAGCAGCGCCGTGGGGCCAGGGACCTGGCAGTGCAGCTTCCCCTCTGGCCAGAGCCACCAGGGCACATCAGTGTTGAAGTGCAAAGAGTGGGTCTTGGCTTCCACTTCACAGCCAGGAGACTGAGGTCCAGCGAGGGCAGCGCCTGACTGATGTTTCGGCAGCCCAGGCCCAACCTGACCTGTGGTCTCCGGGGGCCTGATCCCCACTGATCCCCCACCTCCAGAACCCCTGGATGTTCTCCTCCTCGGGCTGCGCAGTGAAACCCAGATCAGGGGGGCAGCGGTGGGTGTTCTGGTTCACCCCGCATTTGAGGCTCACTTCCTGCTGTCTCTCCCCAGCTCATGTCTTCTTCCTTGTGGGGACGTGTCCCATGGAGGCTGAACCACCTTCACTGCCCATCCGCGTCCCCCAGTCTCTAAGGGGACCAGCCGCTCCAGGAGAAGCCCAGTTCCAGCACCTTCTCCACCAGCTAAGTGACCGCTGCCAGGTCTTGCTCCAGCCCCCCGCTCCCCTACACCTGAGGATGGCCCAGAGTTCTTTGGCCCCAACACCAGGCTGGAGGCAAGGAGGGGCGAGTGGAGACAGCAGGGGTCAGTGTTTGTTCAGTGAAGGCCACACATTCAGCGTGGGGGAGCACAGCCCCCGGGGGGCACCAGCAGCCCTGGGATAGGGCACGTCAGCCCCTGGGCCCAAAACCCCGGGCTCAGCTCAGAGCAGGGAGGGGCGGGGGCTGCGTCTTCCCGGGAGCCCACACGGGCATGTTGGGAAGACCTTTAATTGCCCTTGTTTGGGGGTTTTCCAGTTTTTGTTTTGTAACAACAGAACCTTGTCTTCACATGATATATTTTTTTAAAGTTTAAAATGAAGGTGTAATTTACATTCAGTAACATTCACCCTCCTAACATACAATTCTGCTTGTTGAACAAACCCGGTTGTGTAACTTCTACCACAATCGAGATAGAGGAGTGCTCCAGCCCCCTCGAGATCCTTGCTCCCCTTTGTAGCCAACCCCTCCCCCACCCCGGGAATGTTTCTTTGCAGAGTTTGGCCTTCTCTGCACACCACACACTCACACGACAGCCCTCTGGCTCACCCCACATCTGAGGTTCACTCCCTGCTGTGTCTCCCCAGCTCACGTCTTCTTCCTTGGGGAGACGCGTGCCATGGAGGCTGCACACCCTTGTCCATCCTCCCATGAAGGACATCCCCATTGTCTGCTTATTACACACAGAGCTCCCATGGGCCATGGGTAAAAGGGTCTTGGAGTAAACCTCTGACTTCCTCCCTTGGCGCTTACCTACCAGGAGATTGCTGGGGCACAGGGCAAAGGTACGTAGAACTAAATGGCCCGACTGTTTTCCAAAGTGGTTACACCATTTTGCGTCTGCGCCGGTGATGAGTGACACCGCCAGCTGCTCTGGGCAACCCCAGACAGGTCACTATACTTGCGGTCAGATCATCCCGTCTAATCCGAAAGGGGCCTAAATCTCAGGATAAGTCACCTTGGAAGAGGCAGCAGGGGATGGACAGAAAGGGGGAGAAGGTCCATGAAGGTGGAGACCGCCATGGAAGTGATGTGGCCACAAGCCAAGGGACTTAAGCTACCAGGGGCCGAAGGGAAGAAAGAACCTTCTCCTGGAGGCTTCGGGGAGCGTGTGACCTGGCAGTGTCCTGATTCAAACTCTCCCACCCTGGGTCAAACTCCTCCCCTCCAGAAGGGTGAGAAATGAACCCTATTGTTTTAAGCTCCCTGCTGGTGGTATGTGTCATGGCTGCCCTGGAAGACTAATATAGCCCTCCAAGTACTACCGCTATCCTCGTTTTACAAGAACACGAGGCGCAGAGAGATCGGGTGGCTCGTCTGAGGCCACAAACCGGGATAGAGGCAGGGCCCAGACTCGTCTCAGCCCCTGACCGCCGGGGACAGCTGCCGCCCTGTCCTGCAGCTGACACCGCCTAGGTCTCAGGGCCCTCCCCACACCTTCTTTGAAGTCAATGTTCGAGGTGCTTCTTTGATGAGGTTCTGGGGGGCAGAGGTGAGATGTGAGTACAGGGCCTTCCTCCACCTGGCAGCATCCGCCTCCTGAGCAGGCCCAGGTTGGCTGCACAAGGCTGTGATTTATTCAGTGCAACCCAACACCTCCCGGCTTTATCTTCCCACAATTAAGCAGGGCCTGGAGGTGACAAATGGCCCCCACACCCTGTGGCATCGCTCTTCCCGAGGACCCTGCTCTCAGCTGCAGGCCCCTGCAGCTAATTCATTCCTCTCCGGCCTCTCAGGTTGGAGTTGATAAATCAAGCTGGCTGAGGAGCTGATTACAAGGTCATCATTCAGTGGAGAGAGGATTGCCTGGAGTTTCCCAACTTCATATTTTATTGCAACAGCTGGCAGCACGAGGCCGCTGACCTCTCACCAAGGAGAAACATGGCTTCCAATCCGTCAGCACAGCCACCTGCCCCGGGGCTGGGCCGCTTCCCTCAAGCTCTGCAGGGCCTGGTGTCCAGGGCCCAAGGATACGGGGCTGAGGGGTGCCCCAGAATGCAGGTGGGCCCAGTGTGGGGAGCTGTCCCCTCCCAAGTTGCCACAAAGCCCCCTAGCTTGCTCATCCCTGGGAACAGCTCAGAGTGACCCAGTGGCGGCACGGCGGTTCCAGCCTTCAGTGGCAGCTGAATGTGGCGTTTACAGGCCAGCCGCCATTCAAATCTCAGCTGCTCCACACACCAGTGTCTCGGGAGTGATGTACGCAGATTTTGCTCCGGTTTCCTCATGAGTGGTGTTGAGGTTAAATGAGATAATACAAGCAGAGGACTTGGCTCAGCAAATATTCTGTGCGTGGTCCCTGTGCTTTTCTCTTTTTTTCCTGATCACATTGAATCCTTAGGTTTCTAGAAAATGCAGACGAACAGACATGATATGGGGGCCTGAGCGAGGTGGGGCCTCGGCCTCTCTTAGACAGAGGCCTCGGGATGACCAGACCCTCTGTGGTTCTTGAGGTCAAGGCTGTCCTTTGGGAGGGGTTGGGCACGCCGGCTGTTATGACAGATTCCTTCTCTGGAACTTCTGATTTATCCCCACAACTGGGGCCCAGGAGAGCAGGGAGCTTCTTCAGTATCACCTCATCCCCGTACAAAATAGGAACCACAGCTACGTGAGAAGCCCTGTCTCTGCTCTATCAGTTAGGATTGGGTTCTGGGGCAGAAAAGAGAACCCTGATGGAGAGTCGCTCGAACCAAAGATTCTCGAAGTGCGGTGCCATCGGCGTCACCTGGGAATATGTCAGAAATAAAATTCTCAGGCTCCCAAGCTCATTGACCGGGGTCTTTGTTTTAAGCAGGCTCCAAACAACTCTCCCAAATGCAAAGGGTTGAAAGCCCCTGACTCAAACTTAGAGATGAAGATGAATTCTCTATACCTCTAATACATAGACACAGACGGCCGGCTTCATCCTTCCGATGCCTGCGGATCTCCGGCCGTAGTGTCAGCACAGCAGGAAATAAGAGAGTGGAGTGGGGGCAGGAAAACGATAGGCATCTCTCTCGGTGGAGACAGACACCTGTGCCTCTGCAGGAAACTGCACACCTCCCCGGTAGCGTCCACTCTGCCTCATGAGCCGTCCTTAGCCGCAAGGGAGGCCAGGAAATGTGACTTTTATCTGGGTCTTTGCTACCAAATAAAAAACCATAAGTTGTGAAGAAGGGCAAAACAGATAATGATGGCAGCATGTCGCCTCTAATCTTCCCAGAAGTATAAGACGTCTGTCTTATTATATAATACTAGATTACATATAATTACATAATATATTACATGTGTAATTACATAATATGCCATATATTATATATCTTACATATGTAATGGCATAATATGTTATATATTATATATTACACATCTATTATATATCATATATAATTACATAATATATTGCACATTATATATTACATATATAGTTACATAATATATTGTATGCTACATGTTATATATTATACATAATTATATATTATCATACAATATATTATCATATTATCTATAATATAGATATATGGTATCTATATTATGGATCTATAATATCTATAATTTCTATAAAATATCTATAATATATATCTATAATATAGATAATATAATAGATTATAATAGATCATATGTTATAGGATAAATCATAGAATTTATATTATATATAAATTAATAAATTACATGTAATAATGTATAATAATGTAAATGATAATACTATACTGTTATAAACGATAAGATACATTATGCAGTTGTAAGCTATGACATTCTTTGGTACTATAAGCGTTATATGATAAGGCTCAGCAGTGTGCTCCACTGTACACCAGAGGAACTGGCCTTCAGGAGAATGCGCCCCCTCCTCTGGCTCCCTGGCCCTAGCCCAGCTCTGACCCTGCAGGCAGCCTGGGCATGGGCAGGGTTTGCTGTAACTTCTCTCCCTCCCAGACCCGAGAGTTATCCCCGCTGCGAGAGGGGTTCCAGGCCTGATCGGGCGGAGGATGACACGGAGAGAGTCTCCCCTCCAGCCCACGAGGCCCTTCTCGTTCCGGAGGTGCACGGTACCGCTCAACCCGCAGCTCGGGCCAAGCAGGAGTCGGCACTCCGCAGGCGTCTGCGTCTCACCCCGAGGCCTCACGGCTCGACCTCACGCCCACCTGGACTCCGGCGCTCCCTAGGTGGTAAGGGCCCCGCTGGGCGTGCTCCTTTCCCAGCAGCGCCCAGGGGTGCTTTCTGGACTCCGCCCCTCCACGGGCCTCTGCGGAGCCCACGCGCGGCCTCAGACAACGCGGACGCAGCTCCAAGCGCAGCCACCAAAGCGTCTCCTGCTCTCGTGTGAGTCACTGAGGTATTTGGAAAAATAATTTCCGAGTGGACTGGGAGTGGGGAATGAAAGTAGGTTCGGAAATGAGGGAATGAGCTAGAAATTCGACTTCGGCAGGGGGCCGGGGCGCCCCAAGCTGTGGTTGGGGCACCCCAGCCAGGCCTCCTGCTCTCCTTCCACAGCCCTCTCCGGCCCTCACCCCCGGGCCTGCCGAATGGGCAGTTCATCCCTTGAGCTCCACACTGGGCGGTCTCTGGGTCAGGACGGGCCCTGTTCCCAGCCGGCCAGAGCAGACACCACTGGGGAGTGAGCTGGGGCCTGGCTGCTGGCTGGGAAGGCTGCACCCCAGAGTTTCTGGAGGAGGCAGTAGAAGAGAGGAACACCCTGAGGTGGGAGGTACAGAGACTTGAGTGAACAGGTGGGAGACCACAGGACAAGTTTCTCTCCATCCCGGCCAACTCTGCCTTACACAAAACTCTTCGGGAATCCAGGCCTCAGTTCCCCGTCTGCAAGAAGCCGGGGTGCCCCAGTCATGTGTCCTGACTGTCCCTGCTTTGTCTATGACTTCTGAGTAGGGCCTGTGGGCGCATGTGTGTGTACGTGTGTGCATTTATGTGTGCATGTGTACAGGTGTGCATGCATGTGCGTGTATGTGTGTGCATGTGTGTGTACAGATTTAACTTTCTCTGTGATGTTTTGACACCCTAAAACCCTCTTCTGACTAGTGTTTACATAACACTCTCATGGGTCAGAGCTCTCAAAGGCAGCGAGAGCCCAGCCTGCCTGCACACTGGCCCATCAGCCGCCTACCTTCTCTGTCTGGGCAGACCCCCAGCAATATTCCTCACCCCCCATACCCAAGACCAGAGGCCGCCTCACCTTCCCATGGAAACCCCAATAAAAGCTGGAAGGCCCCGCCTCCTGTGTCTCCCCCACCCCTCCTGTCTCCAGGACCTGCAGTACAATACACTGTCCTCCGAGCGTCTCCTGTGTCTCCCCCACCCCTCCTGTCTCCAGGACCTGCAGTACAATACACTGTCCTCCGAGTGTCTCCTGTGTCTCCTCTGGGGCCGCACTGACCGCCACCTGACAGACGAACACAAATAGCACACCTGAAGGGGAGTCTCTCCCAGCTGCATTGCTGGGGCCTTCAGCCTGGGCAATGGGAACGCAGGGACTCAGGACATGCCGTGGCCAGCAGAACCATGGAAGGGGAAGGCGGAGTCATGAAGGTCCAGCAGGGCTGGTGGGGCTAAGGCACAAGCAGCATCTGCCCTGCCCCTTCCCACCTGCCCTGGAAGCAGACGAGCTTCTTTGGGCTGAAGCAGGGAGATGTCCAGGTCATTTTGTTACTGCAGCCTCCTCTAGCCTAGCCTGACTAACGCAGGGCAGCTGTACCATTTGAAACTGGTGATGAGCCCATGAAGTCACCAGTGAACCAGGAAAAGCATCTGTAAGTATAACAATGCACTGAGCAAACCCATTCGTAGGAATCTATGAAGACAAGCCAGTTTTGTCTTAGACAGAATGTACCAACACGTTCCAAGAATGGGGTGAAGAGTGAAGCCACCGGGGAACCCAGGATCCTGCAGGGGTGAGTCAAAAGTAGCAAAAGGGAAGAGAACCAGCAAGAACAGAAGCAGCCAGGCCCCATCCAGAGACTGGTGTGATGCGAAAGACCCCGTCGAGGAGAGGGGCAGAGTGAATGCTCACAGAATCTTCAGTCTTGGGGGCTGTGTCATCCAGGGGTGACTGGACCATCTTTCCTCTCACTCTCCACTGGTATCGGGGGCCTACGTGAGCCAGATGCTGGGGTGTCCCCACGCTTCTTCTGAAGCGCATTATTTTAATCCTTAGAGGCTGAGAAGAAGAAAGGAAAGAGATGCAGCTCCAGTCTCCAGCTGGTACCCTGCTACACTCAGCCTGTAACTGGGGGCACGGGAGTCCTTGCCCTGCCCTCCAGCCCGGCCCCTCCCCGGGGCGAGGAGGGCCACTTTCCACCATGGCCACCAGCCAAGCACAGCTCATTGGCCTCAGAACCTTAACAACAAACACACAACCCCCCAAACCCTCTGTCTCCCTCCTCCCTGGCTCCCTCCCTTCCTAGGGGTTGAGGTTATTGAAATGCTATTTTAAACTCCAAGTCAATGTTAACCAAAACCTTGAGGCTGATTAAACACGACCTTCGGGCCACAGGGCTCCAGCTCAAAAAGGCAAACAGCTTCCACCCTCTCAGCAGCTCCAGGCTTGTTTATTGGTTTGAAAGCCCTTAAGGGGCCCGCCAAGCAGAGGGGCAAGCGGGGAAACTTTAATATCTAAAGGGAGAGATCAAAAGCAGTTGACATTTCTGGCAGAGAGCAAGCGTATATGTATCTTTATATGTATAATGTCATAGCTGAGCAGAGGGGAACAGAATTTCTTCTCTGGGTTAAATCAAATCAGGCCACATGTTCTTGATCTTGACTGTGTTGTCTTATAATCCACCCAAATTTAACTGACATTGAGCATTTCTGATCTGAACAGTTAACATGGAAATTTGGCCCAAATAACTTTACATACATTCTGAACATGAACTTGGTTCAATCATCAAATAGGATGGGAAAGACTTCTTGTGGCTTCCCTCCAGGGAGCCAGGCAGAGGGAGGGGTGCGGATGGGACTCTTCATCTTTACCACCCCATCTGTCGACGCAGTAGCTGGGGATGAGCACCAGCACATGTGGGCATATTACTTCCATGTCTGATCCTGGCTGGGGCCCTGGGTTTATTCCTAGACACTTGAAGAAGGGAGATGGTCTTGACTTACAAAGGCATCTAATGGGCCACGAAGTTAAGGACGATCTCTGGGGTGTACTATCTGTGTTGAGCTTCCTGATAATCTTGGTGAGTGTAATTTCTCTGCAGCATTGGATGGGAGCCAAAGTGGCCTTGGATAATAGAAAAGACACCTCTCCCGGCAGCTAGCATAGGACAGGCAGTCAATCCACTTCGTGGAGCAGACTTGGAAGATGAATGTGTGAGCAAATATGTAAAGGGGTTGATTACTCAATATCTGTTTCTTCTTCCTTGCTGATTAGATCCTGTTTTAGTTCCAGAAGCCACACGGTGAACATCCCAGACATAAGCTGATCGGGATGATGCTAGTTTCTGTTTTCCTGCTTCCCTTGCAGCTAGGGATGGTCACGTGACCCAGGTCTGGCCAATGAGGCCTCAGTGGAAGTCTCCTGGGGGCTTCTGAGAAAGCTCCTGCATCTTGGTTCAAAGAGACAGAGGAGGCTGCCGTGCCCACTTCCTCTCCTCCAGGGAGGACGTACTGTGACAGGTGGCCAGATGTCATCCCAATTCATCCCTTTCATTCCACCCTGCAGAGCTGGCCCGAGAAGCATCTGCCTTCCCCTCCCATACCCAGGTGTGGCCACATCACTGTATTTGGCTACACTGATCTGACACTCTCCTCAGTGGCACAGGACAGGAAGTGATGTATTTCAATTCTGGGCCAGGCTTCTAGAAGGGGTGTGCTTCTCCATGCTCTCTCCTTTCCCTGGTGCACAGATGAACCCCAAGGGGAGAGTGGAGCTACAGGTCAGACAGCCTGGCTCCCCAGAGCACCATGTAGAAGAAGACATCACCTACACTGGAATGTTGGGGGTGGGGTCCTCTGTGTTAAGCACTGGGAGATGATTGTAAAGACATGTAAAGACAATGCAACCCTAATATACTTCATTTTTTTAATCTATATGGTTTTTTAAGCCAGTGCCTTAAATTCTCAGATCCTCATTTCCTCTTATGCAACTTGGAGATATCCTAAGTCACTGCCTCCCAGAGTGGCTGAGAGAAATGAAGCGCTCAGCCCAGCAACCAACACACAGCAAGGACTCACTGCGTGCCAACTCATCGTGAGTTGTGTCGTTCCCGAGCTAGGAATGGGTTAAACGACCCTCGCAGCTTTGAGGTGCCACGATTTTCTCAGACCCTGAGCGGAAAGAACAAAGAGATGTGTTGTCTGGCTATGCCTCCAGGGGAGGGAAAAACACCTGCCGGGGAGGCCGAGGTAAAACATGAGGATTGAACTTCCTACCTTCTCTGCCTTCCACGCGGTGGGCTCCTGGAGTGTCTTCGTTTCTAAAGCTGATGAAATATTGATCAGAACTGAGATCCGACATTCTGGCATCAGTCTTTCCTTCCCATTTTGCATGATTCATGCTACAAGGCCAGGGTGTTTGGTTTTGCTGTGGTTTGCTTTGGTTAAGCATTACTGCCACCTTCTTACCTGGGGCAGATGAGACTCACGGTGGGGAAGCTTTTGCACAAACTCTCACCTGACTTTGCAGAAGTGCAGAGTGGGGTGTTGGGAGGGCAGCACCCCGTTGTCCTGTTTCTTCCTCTTCATGGCATCGCTGAGGCCCCACATCCCTCCCACAAAATGGGAACAAGCTACTGGAGAGGATCGTGGCGAGGTGCAAATGAACTGATACATGTAAGTTATTAGATCAGTGCTTGGCACATAATGAACATTTGATGTGAGCTATGCAGTCGTCCCCCTGATCCACGGGGGACACACCCCAAGACCCTCAACCATGGTTGGTACCAAATATACTATGCTGCTTGCCAATACAACACGCCTAGGATAAAGTTTAATTTAGAAATTAGGTATCGCAAGAGAGTAGCACAGTAATTAATAATAAAACAGAATCACGATAGCTGTGTACTATGCCACTGTTTACAACTTATATGAATGTGGTGTTGCTATCTCTCTCAAAATACCTTAAAATACATGTAATATTATTGGCCCACCTTTGATCACAGGTAACAGAAACTGCAGACAGTGAAGTCACAAAGATAAGGGGCCTGTTGCATTTTGTATTATTGTTACTGTTTTGATCACCGGGTCTCATCACAGACACTGAGCTGGAAGGAACCAGGTCAACTAAGTCAGGGGGGCAAAAGTACCTATAATAAAGTTAAAAGCAAAATCATCAGGCAACTGTAGATCAGACATTCTTTAGGGGAGGGGGGAGGTGGATCAGGACTGGGTAGGAAGAGCACAGGGGCCACGGTGGTGGTGCACGGGTGAGCTGGTGGTGGGACCTTCACAGAGAAACCACACAGTGTACAACTGTGAAGGATTATGTGATAAATGTACATAAAAAAAGAAAAGGTTGACTAAGACTCAGACCTGGTCTTGAATACCATTTGTTCGCTAAAAAGACAATTACACGAGGGCCTCCCTGGTGGCGCAGCGGGTTGAGCACCGCACAGTGAAGCATCCACAGCCACAGCAGCGCGAGTTCGATCCCCAGCCAGGGAGGGGACCCACATGGCGCAGAAGACCTCTCCTGTCTCCCTGCTGCTCCCCTCAGCTGTGTATTCCAGTCAATCTGCCTGTTCTGCTCCCCACTCTGTCTCTGGTGAATCCTCTCCTCACTTTCCCCTGCCATGCCTTTGGCCTGCACCCCAGCTCTTATATGCATAAATAAATCTTTTTAAAAAATGGAAGAACACGTCTGGGGTAGAGAACGAGCATTTCTGCTTCCAAGGTGGAAGTTAAAATTTATTAACCACCTCCTGACCATAACTCCTCCCTACAACACCCCACATTTCAGCTACAGCGAGCCATCAACTAAATTGAACCGAGAGTCAAGTATTAAACAGTTAGCATTTCCCAATCACATCTGAGAAGCTCTCACTGTGTTCTCTGCCACGAGCTATTTATAGAGCTGATTTCTAATAAACACAGATTGGCAGCTGGGGGGCGGGGAGAGGTCGGCATCGCGCACACACAGCTTTATTGATGCCATGTCAATCAACGGCTCTTATTTTGTTGTTTAATTTTTTTTAAGTGCATGTAAGCACTTTCCCTGCTAATAGCAGATTTATTGAACAGCTTCACAATGGAGTTCATTCCCCACCCCACAGACTGTGGCGGCTGATTATCAACTTTGTGGCTTGGGGTTGAGGGTAAATTGACCTTGTATCCATGGCCCCTTCTAGGGGAATTGCAGGGGTCTCAACCAATTCAATACTTTCCAATAAAGTGGTCCCCTCCCACTCCCAGAACCTCATGCAGCTTTGCTGTCGAAGCAAAGGATGTAATTTGACAAATGCACCACCCAAGCATGTGCTCATGTTGGCCGTTTTGTTAAGACCACGGGAGAATGTCCTTCTCTGAAAAGTCAGGTCTGTCCCAGAAAGCAGAGCTGAGTCCTTGCACTCCCTGCCTGATGAAATAGGTCTCTCCTAGCTTAATTCCATGCTGGGTGCCCACCACCCACCCCTGAACCTGGCTTGAAGCCTGGTCCACCCCATGCTTCATCCTCACTTCCCCCTCTGCAGCTCCTACACCCTCTCCAACCAATACGTCATCGCTAAATACACGCAGCAGCGCTTGTGTCATGCCCCCCACCCCGAGTCTCTCATCCACAATGCCCTCGTCGCCTCTCTGCTCACACGCCACTCCACCCCCCAAAGCATCGCCACTTGTACGAATCCTTCCCATTCTTCAAGGCACGGCTCCAGATCTCCATCACTCAAGAAGCCACCTCTGCTTCTTCTCCATGGATGGAATGCATGGGGCCCTCATAGGAAAGTCTTGCTTGCGACTGGGACTTCTGGAAGCCCCGGCGATGGGTATGATGACAGTGAAATATTGTAGTGCCTGGAAGGGCACGAGGAAGGTTCTCTATGATCTGGGTAGATGGGTAAAGGAGGAGTCCTGGAGCCCTCGGTGGCTTTTTCAGGGTTTTATTGATCATTATATCAGAGGCGACCAGGTACATGGCAGGCAGGGGGGCCGGGGGGCCAGGAGGCTGGCAGGCCTCCTAGCCCCTGGCGCATCTTCACTCTGGGCTGCAACTACTGCTGCTGCTGCCGCCTTCCTCTCTCTTCCTCTCTCTCTTCTCCTGGCATCCTAGTGACACCGCCCTTATACGCACGCTCTGTGTCTCAATCCAGGTGCGCCCACCTGCGCATGCCCACACCCTACTGGAGGTGCTGCCATCAGGCATGCGTGCAGGACCCCAGGTGCCCATCTTCGACACCTATGGCAGGAGGCAGAAAGGCCTGACAATTTACTCTGACCCTACAAATGTAAACCCAGCTCTCACTGGCCAAGCTCTTCCTGTGTGCCAGACATCTCTGTGCATCATCCATCTCAGGGTCCCTGGAGGCCAAGGCCAGCGTAACTCCCACTGACAGACAAGGAAGCAGGAACAGAGTCAAGTGACTTGCTCAAGGTCACCCAGCAGACCTTGGGCTCCACAAAGGGCAGTTCAAGGCCTCGCTGGAGCAACCACACCTGTAGGAGGTGGGGGCCCTTGGTGCATCGGATGGGCTGGCGGCACCCAGCAAACACTATGGCCTAAGAAAGGGGTGAAGAAAGGGTCCAAGTCTACTCAGTCCAGAAGAGGTTGCCGTGGATCCTGAACCCAGGCTGGGCTGTGCAATAATAGAGAGGAAGAAAAACAAAGCCCCCTTGCTGACACCTCCGTAAAATGGCTCCAGCAGGGGCGTGGTCCCCAAAGATCAGAAGTCCCAACCATAGGTCCTTTGAAGGAGGGACTGTGCCAGGCCTCTAGTCTGGAAACAGCAGTCTTCCTCCAGAGTCTTGCAGATTCTGAGGGTAAAGAACGTGTGTGGAGAAGAGCAGCTCCCTCCCGCAGGGCCTGCAGAGACCCAGCCCCCGTCATGTGCACAGCTCACCAGCCCTTTGGTTCCAAGAAATGTTGTGGCCAGGAGGGCAGAATGGGGCATGTCTGGTGTCTGCTGTTCTTCCTCTGGTCAGAAAAGAGTGCCAGCAAAGATGGAAGCACTTAAGAAGGCATCGTTTTTAATGCTCCAGAGCTGGAGATCGGACTTGGACAAGGGCTGTTAGTCCCTCCCCTCCCATGAATGCCCCCACCGCTTACCGTGAAAACCGGTCAGCACACTGGTCTCAGAACGAACAAGAGTGGAGCCTCAGGAATTCAAACGTCTCCAAAGGAAAGAGCAGAACCGGGAGGAAGAAAGAGGCCCTAGGATGCCCGGCTGTCTGCCCATCGGGAAGGACTGCCACATCCAGGGATTTGGGGGGCAAGGCTGCAGGAGTCCATGACCCTTGAGGGATGGTGAGCAACTTGTCTGGGTCTGCCTCTCCCTCAAGCCCGCGCTGTTCCTTCACCGTGCACAAGACAGAAAGGGACTGAGTCGGAGGAGGACTGAGTGCAACTTCTTCCGGGTCAGGCCTGCACAGGACGGCCTCCACGGAGGCGTCAGAGTCAGAGCTTACAGAGCCGGGCCCTGGGCCTGGCCTCACCCCAGCAGGACACTGGCGGGCTCTGCCTCCCTCTGCCTCAGGGCCTGCTGTGAACACCTGCTCTCCCTACTGAGCAGCTTCACCCCAGGATTCCGCCAGCCCTGGGTGCACAAACACCAGCCCTCTGCTTTGGAGTGGAAACCTGAGGATGTTCGGCCCTGCCGCTCACAGCGACCCCTGCAGGAGCCAGGTGGAACTGCCCACCGTGGAGACCCTCTGGCGGGCTCCCAGGGCCCGCGCTCTGCGCCAGGTGCCCACCGCTTCCCTCCCAAGGAGACGCAGGCCCTCCGGTCCCTGTGCAGGAGCTGCAGGGTGGAAGCCCAACGAAGCCCCGGGGGGGTGATGGCTGGGGCGGGAGATGGCAGTGCAGGACAGGGCTGGGACAGACTGCACGCTGACTTCCTTCCTGAACGCTACTGTTTTGTTTTGCTTCATCGTGGAGGGATCAGAAAATAAAAATAGCCACACGCACTGACATCAGCCCTGGACACGCTCTTGCCCAAAGCAGGAATGCGAGGCCAGTGGGTGAACCGCGCTTCCCGGGGTGGCCACGTGAACCCCCCCCCCCCCCCCCCCCCCCNTTCCCGGGGGGGCCCCGTGAACCCCCCCCCCCCCCCCCCGGAGCCGGTGAGGAGACTCAGCGGGACTGTCTCAGTCTCTGCGCTCACCTGGGGCGTGGACCCGGGCTGAGCCCAGCAAGGCCAAAGAGACAGAGACGCCCGCCCGCCGCAGCCTTTCCTGGACAGCCCCTGCAAAGGGGGGACGCCTTCCTCCGCCTGCGGCTTGGAGACTCCACCCCACCACGCGGGCCCCCAGCACCCCGCACCCCCACTGCCGTGTCCCTGCCCCCGGGCCTGCCGCCCTCACAAACTGGACTCCATTTCCCAAATAGGAGGGAAAAAAGAGTCACGGGCCCCAAGGAATTACAGGCCAGGGGGTCGTCTTTAAAAGTGGGGAGAGCAGCCCAAAACGCTGAAACGTGCAACCCACTGAGCTGTAGCTGTTGGACCTCCACCCGGGGGGTTCGGTATCTCAGAACCGGAAATTCTGCGCAGGGGTGAGACCGGGCCGTCTTCGTAAGGGACACGGTGAAGTAGACACTCCTGAGTCGCCTCACCAGCCCCCCCGCATTCCTGACCAGCAGGGAGCAGGCTGGGGGCAGCCCCCCCACCAAGTGTGTGGAGGCGGCAGGTCGGAGCTGGGGGCATGGGGAGCAAAACCAGGATGTTCCCTGGCCACTTGGGAAGAGAGGCAGGTCAGTTCATTTCTTGTTTGGACCTCAAAGTATTACATTTCTTTCCAAACCTTCTATAATCCAAAGAGCATGTGGTGACTTCTACAGTGACAATATGTTCATTTATTCATTAATTCAACAAATATTTATTGAATCTCTGCCATATGCCAGGGACTGTGTGAGGCAAATAATGGTCCCCAAGCGACTCCTTTCATGACTAACTAAAATCCAATGTATTATTAGCAAGTCTGTCATAGGTGGTGTGTGTGTGTGTGTGTGCGCGTGCGTGCGCCCGTGTGTGTGCGCACAGGGCTGGTTCTCTTAAGCAATCCACAGAAGCTTCTGGGCAGCTCCATATTTGCTCTGCTGAACAAAGCCATTTCCTAATAGTCTGAGAAATCCCTGCTTTGATCCAAATTAGTGAAATATAGTAATTGACAATATAGTAATTGACACTGGTCTAGGCCGGTTTGATCTCAATGGCTATACCAAAGATCTGAACTCAGTTCTGTCCTGCCCACCCCCCCTCCCCTGTTTTTCTCTTCCTCCCATCCATCCCAGGCTCTGAGCTCAGGGGATTTATGCTCTCAGGACTCAGCAATTCCCTTAATCTCAGATTAATTAATCTCTAACACCCTTTCCAAAAGTAATTCACCCAGCACAGTCGTTCTCAACCCTGACTCCACCTTAAAATCATCTTGGACTGTTTTAAAAATACTGATGCTCTGGTAATGGAACAAACACAGACACATAACCCAATGGAACCAAAAAGAAAGCCTAGAAGTAAAACCACACATTTATGGACACCTGACCTTTGACAAAGGAGCAAAGAATACGCAGTGGTTAACGAGGACAGCTTATTCAATAAATGGTGTTGGGAAAACTGGACCGCCACATGCAAAAAAAAAGAAAAGAAAAGAAACTAGACCACTACCTCACACCATGTACAAAAATCAACTGAAACCATAAAATATATAGAAGAAAACAGGTAAAATGTTACAAGACATACATCTCAGTACAGCCTTTGAAGATGCATCCCCCAAAGCAATAAAAATGAAAGAGAAGATTAAACAGCTGGGACTACATCAAACTAAAAAGCTTCTGTACAGCAAAAGACACATTAATCAAAACAAAGAGACACCCCATTGATTGGGAAAAAATATTTGCATGCCACACAACTGATAAGGGACTGATCACAAAGCTATGCAAAGAACTCACATGACTCAAGAAAAACAAAGTAAACAACCTAGTCAAAAAGTAGGCAGAAGAACTTAAAAGACACTTAGCCAAAGAGGACATGCAGATGGCCAACAGGCACATCAGAAAATGCTCAACATCCCCCATAATCAGGGAAATGCAAACTAAAACCACAATGAGGTACCACCTTACACCAGTAAGAATGACACATATTAAAAAACCCAGCAACAACAAATGTTGGCGAGGATGTGGAGAAAAAGGAACTCTCCTACGCTGCTGGTGGGATTGCAAGTTAATCCAACCACTACAGAAAGCCGTATGGAGGTTCCTCAGTCTACTAAAAATAGAGCTACCGTATGATCCAGCAATCCCACTCCTAGGGGTCTACCCAGAGGACAGAAAAACACTGATTCAAAAGAAAACCTGCACCCCTATATCCATTGCAGCACTATTTATAATTGGTAAGACCTGGAAACAACCCAAATGCCCAAAAACAGATGACTAGATCAAGAAGATGTGGTACATACACACAATGGAATACTATACAGCAATCAAAAAAGATAAACTAGAGTTATTTGTAGAAACATGGATGGAGCTGGAAGGGATGAGGCTCAGTGAAATAAGTCAGAAGGCAAGAGAAAAATATCCGATGGTTTCACTTTTAGGAAGAATATAAAGGAACCAAAAAAGGGCTCAAGGCAAAGAACAATAACAATCAAAAGAAAATCACAACACAACATGAACAAAAAGACAAATCAAAGGCACTTGCGGGGGCAAAGGGGAGAGGGACTGGAATGAAGGCAGGAAGAACACACGGGACTGAGGCGATGGTGCACTGGTAAAATGGTGGTGGAAATTCCATGGGGACGACAGTTGATGTCAAATATATATAAATAAAAAAAAAAGAAAGAAAAAAATACTGATATATTTTTTATGTAATTCCTAAACCGAGAAACTAGCATCCTATTGGTCAGGAGTGTGGTCCAGGCACAGATTTTCTGTTTTTCATCAACAAACTTCCTGAGTAATTCTAAGGTGCAGCCAGCATGGGAAGTATGAAGAGCCATCCCCCCAACATGCAGGATTCCCACAAGATCCGCAGCTTTGTGGCTGGGTGATGCCACTGGTGGTGACACAGGGCTCAGCCTGGTGCTGAAGCAGTATCGATGCTCTCAAAGACCTTTGCTCTTGCTGCATCTCGTCTCTGAGCCTCAGTCATGCCGTCCGTACAATGGGCTCGCTCCTGGCCCATGTAGCACCCTCTGCTGGAAAACAGAACTGAGTGACTGAGGGTGGAACATAAAGGTGCTGGTGGGACTGGGGCTGCTTTGGGTCAGGGCAGCTTTGGCAGAACTATCAAGCCCTCCCACTTCTCTCTGTACTGGCATCCCCTTGTGGGAGAGAGAATTAAGAGGCTTTCTGAAGCTGGAGTGGTAAGGACAGACTGTCTAGTGTCTCCTCACGCTCCAGTCCTCTGCAGTCACGGCGTGGTGACCAGCAATTTCCCATCCTCTTGCTGTCTTTGTGGCAAAGAGCAAAAAGCCAAATTTGTGGGTTTTTTTTAAAAGATCTTATTTATTTGTTATACAAGAGCTGGGGCAAAAGCCAGAGGCATGGGGGAGGGGGGAGTGAGAAGATTCACCACAGACAGAGTGGGGAGCAGAACAGGCAGATGGACTGAAACACACTGCTGACGGGAGCAACCGGGAGACAGGAGACATCTGCTGCGTCATATGGGTCCCCTCCCTGGCCAGGGATTGAACTCACGCTGCAGTGGCTGCAGAAACCCCACAGTGCGGCACTCAACCCCTTGCACCATCAGGGAACCCCAAATGCCAAATTTGTGCCAACAATAAAGAAGGGAACTCGTGATGGGATGCAGCGCCCCAAACCCAAGAAACCAGCATCAACAGTTCCTGCTGCCCCCAGAGGACAGGTAGCCGCACCCCCCATCAAGACCCCTCTCATTACCTTCAACTGCTCCTTTTCTCCGGCTCTTCCTTCTCTGTAAACTGGCTGCCCTGTCAAAGGCAGCCAGCCCGCAGGCCCTGGGTCTGCTCTACCGTGCTTCCAGCAACGAGCCAAAACGAGCCCAAGCTAGTGGTGGGGAGAGAATCTGATTGGCTCAGCGCAGTCAGGTGATCGCTCCGGCCAATCTGCCAAGTTCACGGCTGGCATCTTGTGCTGTAGATGCCAGCAGTCTTGGGAGAGGTCCTACTTGGACAAAGGAGACCGGGCTGGGGCGCTTCCCCGCGTGGTGTCCGCAGGGGTCACGCGCAGTCGTTCTGGTGACAGGTGACCTTACACGTGGCCAGAGCCCGTGCGGATCTCTCACCTAAAACCAGAAGTCTCGATGCCTGCAGGGCACCCCAGATCAGGAAGGCAGGAGGTGAGAGGTCCCCGTGTTCCTTCCTCACCCTGTTTTTGGAAACGCTTGGCACAAACATTCTCCAACCTCATTACCAGCCGGAATTAATCAAAGGTATCCCCAACTGTCTGAGTAACGCTAGCCAGGAATGTCTCCAAGTTGAAATTCTTAAAATACTTTTGTTTATGAGGAAGTTTTACATGTTAACTTTTTCCGAAAGCCAGTCAGGGGCACTGTCCCTGAAAACATCTGCCAGCATTTTGCCTGTCTTAATTCGCTCACGATGTTTCATTAATATCAGTTTTCTCCATGTAACCCAGCTGGCAGGTTCTTTTACAAGTGTTCTATTCTCCCAACCTCTTGGTTTGTGTTTTTTGGTTGTTTGGGTTTTTGTTGTGTTGTTGTTTTTCTGTCTTGGGGTTTTGTTTTTTTGGTAATCTTTACCCTGGAATTCTTCCTCCACATCCTAAGAAGTTTTCCTAAATTGTCTCCGTATAATGTAATCATTTTTTACTCTAAAAGCTCCATTTTAAAAATGGGAGCCATCACATACTTTATGAGGGTTTTTTTTTTTTTTCCATTTGGAAGTCACAAGAGGAAGGTTGGAAGGAAAATAGAGAAACAAATCTTAAACTTTGGAATCGGAGGCACAGAGGACTGCACCCCCCCAAAATTGGCCTCGAACATGAGCCATCTTACTGGGTCTCCCCAGAGGACAGGTAAACCATCCAAGGCCTTCACCACCATATTGCTCAGAAGTTGGTTGGAGTCTTTGCCCTCTGGCTCGTTTCCTGTTTTCCCTTGTCCTCTGTGAACTTGATCCGCTCAGCACCCTTCCTTGTCTCAGACCCCCTGCCAGCTGGCTTCTGGGCGGGTTCAGCCAATGGAAACCACAGGCAGGCACTGGGGGATGGGGTAAGGAGGAAGTCGG
The DNA here is from genome assembly GCA_019455555.1 of Galemys pyrenaicus. Lineage (NCBI taxonomy): Eukaryota > Metazoa > Chordata > Mammalia > Eulipotyphla > Talpidae > Galemys > Galemys pyrenaicus. The sequence goes on from JAGFMF010012032.1 coordinate 4,637,191, forward strand.
GGTATTCCTTCCTTTCTCTTGGTCTCCAGTGGCATCTGTGGAAGTGGCCATGGAACAATCCTACAGAAATCCCTAGCCTTGTGTCTTACTTCCTCTGGGCAGTCCTGAATCCTGACTTTGGTTGTACCTCATCCTGTGATTATCCCTCCAGCCCTGGGAACAGCAGCAATAGCTTCCAATCTCTGGGCCTCTGGGTTGTGCAATCATCTCTGGTTTGGCTTCCCAGATCCTCCAGCACCTGCGTAATCAATCCCCTCTATTAAATTCTTTATGTTTGCACATCCTTAAGCATTTTTGTTTTATTGGTGGATTTTACCTGTTATCTCTACTCACTCAAAAAGTTCTCTGCTTGTCTATAAAACTTTTTTTTTTTAATTCCCAATGCATCACAGGTTGATGTATGGTTCAAATGCATGTGATCATATGCAGCTTGAGCCACAAGCAGTTTACAGGCAAGTTCAACAATAACTGAGTTTTTTAAAAAAACTCATAGAATAGGCAGATCGACTGAAGTACACTGCTGAGGGGAGCAGCGGGTGAGGCAGGAGAGGTTTGCTGCACCATGTGGGTCCCCTCTCTGGCCAGGGATAGAACTCATGCTGCAGTGGTTGCTGATGCTTCGTGGTGTGGTTCTTAACCCCCTGTGTGACCAGGGAGGCCCCATAACTGAGTTTTCTATGCCCCATTCATTGAGACAAATCTACCGAGCATTGTGACATTGCATTGGATGCACTGTGACACGCTCCACCTCTGTAGTTGTCTCATCATAGCTCTGTGGGGATGGATTACCCTATAAGAAACACTATCTGGCACCCTTCTTATTCATGTGTAGGGCCAGCCAGAGTTTGAGGAATCTGGACACAACATAGATCATTCATCCCTGTGCAGTTCCCAGTCAGAAACCACATTTCTCCCATAGGCTGTGTTTCCCACAATATTCCAATGCCAAAAGCGTGCATAATAAGGAGAACAATTACCACTCACCAGGGGCTGACTTCCAGCCTCAGAATGGCCCCATTTTAGGTGCCATTATTACTCCCATTTTACAGAACAGAAAAGTAAAGTTCAGAGAGGTCGAGTAGCTTAGCCAAGATCACACAGCTAGTAGTGGCAGGCCAAGAAGCCTGGCTCGAGGCCCATGGCCTTAGCTATGGCATCGCATCACCTCATTCATCTTGAGTCCTTGGCTCTGACCACGAAGCCTGGTACATCAAGCCGGGATTGCTGGAGCTAATGCCCAAGAGAAGACATGCCTAGTCCTCCTCTTGTCTGGGAGGGGGTCCCCAGAAAACTCCCTGCCATTGACACCCACTCTTTCCCAGCCAGTTGCTCCCCATCAGCTCCCTTGAGAAGCCTTCTCGACTCTTCCAGGCCATGCTTCTCTGCTTCCTGCAGCTCTGGCAGCCCCGCTGCACTCTCTGAATTCACACCGAATACCATACAATCCTATTGTCCCCAGACTGCTCTTTAGAAGCACTTCTGTCTCCACGTGAGTTTAGACATTCTTCAAGAACAGAGGCTTTTAGAATACCAGGGGATCCTGGCACAGCTAATATTTATTAAGCACTTCTTGGCGCCAGGCATTGCTTTAAGCACTTTCCCTACAATAACTTGTTTAATATTCACAACCATATGAGAGAGGCACTTTTATTATACCCCTCTGACATATGAGAAAACTGAGATGGAGAGAGTTTAAGAAGGTCTCCCCAGGTTCAACAAGTAGGGACTGGGTTGGGATTTAAACCCTTACATTGTTGGCCTCCAAGGCCTGTGCTCTTAACCACTGTGCAATTCTTGAATTTTCGAGATCCTTCCAGGCCTGTTATCTAAGTAGAGCCTCCCAGGGTCTCCAGGAAGGAAATGCAATCACCAAGAGGGCTTTAGCGGCAGGAACACACCGAGGAGAACTTGACCTTTCCCATTGCAGGAGGGGAGAAGAACAAGGCCCCCAGTGAGAGCTGTGCCCTGGGTCACACAGCAAGGTCGACCAGACACCCAGTGGGTGCTGAGTCCAGCGAGGGCTGCACCCATCTGCATCAGACACGGTATTGGGCGCCTGGACAGTCCTTTCAATCCTGACACACCCGAGTCATATGCTTGGGCCCCCTGGGGCTAGAACAGGCGACACTGAAGGCCGCAGACATGTGCATGAAGATGGACATTTCCAAGCAAGAAAAAGCCTCTTAGTGCAGAGTTGGGAGCCCTTGCCTGGGAGCCTGCAGAGCTGGGCTCGGAGCGTGGTCTGCTGTGTGAACTTAGGCAAGTTCCTTAACTTCTCTGAACTTTAGTCGCTTCGGCTGCAGTGTTCTAGGTTTTCCAGGAGCCACCATGTAGTCAAGGTTTACAAAAGGGCTGAGGACTTCAGGTCCCGCGTCACCTCATTTTACCCCAGGAACACCCCTGGGGGCAGGTCCTAGCGTGACTCCGTTACAATGGGCCGGGAAACCCAAGACCCCACTTGCACCAACGGCAGACCCGGACCGCTGGCCACGTTCAGAGCAGGCATTACGTGCTGCAAAGTGTACAGCGGATGGGGCAGGCTTAGTGCAGGACCCAGCACGAAGCTACGACTGAGTCTTTCCCCATACAATAGGCAGTGCTAGCCGGAACAGGATCTACCACTCACACGCTGAAGGACCATGCCATTATCAGGGGTCACGAATGTGGGCCACCCAATAGCTCCAGCTCACCCCCTTCTGGGCACCTGGCACCTGCACACCCTACTTGCTCGGGGTGGGGTGCTCGCTAGTTCTCTCCACTAGTGCACTTCCTTCTAGAACAGTTCAGGGCAGTCCCAGGAGGGCCTTAGAGCATGAGTAGGCTCAGGGAGTGGGGGAGAAGCAGGTGGGAGCAGGCCATCCAGGGCAGACACAAGCGGCAGCCGCCAATGCAAAGCACAGGCCGGGTACCGACGGCTCAGAACAGGCTGGGGGCCCATCTGGGAAGGGCGAGGCGCGGGCCAGACTAGGACAGCGGACCGGGGAGGCAGCAGGGACTTGGCTCTCCAGGAAAGGAGCCTGTGCCGTTTGGCACCTGTAGCGGCAGGAAGGTGGCACAGGGCAGGTTCGGGATGGTTCTAGCAGACGGGGGTAAAGGAAGGAGTCCTGGAGCCCTTGGCAGCTTTTATGCTTTTATTCACAGAGGTGGCATCAGGTACATGGCAGGCAGGGGTGCCGGGGGGCCGGAGGGCTGGCAGGCCTCCCAGCCCCTGGTACATCTCACCCCTCGGCTGCTTTGCTGCTCTTCTGTTCCCCCGCTGCTCTCACTGCTGCTCGCTGGCCTTGCTGCTCGCCTTGGTGCTCTTGCTGCTGGCGTTCTCCTGACGCCGCTCATATAAGCCCGTGTCCAAACCCAGGTGCGCCCACTTGCGCATGCCCACCCAGGTACGTGCCCAGCACCGCAGGTGTCCATCATTATACCAGTGACGGGAGGACAGAAAAGCCTGAGCCTTTTCTCAGGCCCTACAGCGCCCCTGCTCCCATCCTCGCTGTGCTGCTTACAGCCTGTGCCATCGCGGGCTGGTGGGTGGGGGGCGACTGCTCCTCATACCCTGTCCCCCAGAGCCGCTGCTCATGGCCCGACACAGAGCCAGCCCTGGCTGAAATCTCAGCCGCAGGTGGGTGGGTCCCACACTTTTGAGGGGCTTCCTGAACCATGGGGGGTACACTAGAGAGGAGGTGCAGGAAATAGAGAACTGGAGGTACTTCCAGGCACCCCAGTAGACCACACTCCAGCGCTGTTTTATTATTAGGACATTGTGTGGAATTCACTGGAAAGAAAGGATTCCGTGCTTATTTAAAAAGCAACACAAGCGACCCTCTTCCCATCCTCTTTGCCAAACTGAATCCTCCTTACCCTCCTCTCTAAAACCCCTGGACCCAGAGGCCCTCACTTACATTTTCTTAAAATAGTCATGTTTGTATTTTGTGGAAACCACCAGAGATTGGGGTGATAGCTTTCTTTTTAGAGGCAAGTTGCTTATCATGGCTTCCTCACCAGACTCAACCAGCAGAATCAAAGCCCGGCCCCATCAGTTTCAAAATGAGTGTGTGGGGTAAATGGAAAAGTGATCAGGCTTCTCTGTCCTCCCACCATTGGTGTGGTGATAGACACCTGCGGACCTGCATGCGTGCGTAAGTGGGCATGCGCAGGTGGGTGCACCTGGGCTGGGACACGGGCATACAAGGGTGGCCGCATGAGGACGCCAGGAGAGGAGCAGGAGAGAGCAGAAGCAGAGAGAAGGCAGCACTATCAGAGGCACAGAGGCTAGAGAGCCCAAAGAGTGAAGATGTTCCAGGGGCTAGGAGGCTGGGCTAGGAGGCCTGTCAGCCTCCTGGCCCCCCAGCCCCCTACCTGCCATGGATCTGGTTGCCTCTGATGCAAAGAGCAATAAAAGCCTGAAAAGGCCCCCGCGGGCTCCAGGACTCCTCCTTGACCCGTCTGCCGAATCATCGAGAACCTGCCCGTGCCCTCCTGCCGCTATAGTGTCTTTGGAGAGTTCCTTCATACCTGCATGCCTCGGTTTCCTGATCTGTAAGAAGGGGGTAGAAAAAGGTCTCCTAGGCTTGTTGCAAAGACAGTGAGGTCATCAGTGGCGTCCTCACCATCCCACCATCATCTCCTCGACCTCATCGACATCCTCAGGACAGAGTCCACACCTTCCTTCTTCAGTGCTGCATCCTGAGGGCTTAGAATTAATCAGACTCAGAAAGGCCGAATGAGTGAGTGAATGGATGAATCCCTGAAAACACAACTGTTCTCCTTCCGAGCAGGCATTTCCTTTGAACCATTAAGTTGATCCTTCTTGTTTTTCAAGTGGAAAGAGCAAAACTTCCCCAGGTGAAAACACTTAAATATAACCTGTGAAGGAATCCCGCTGCATCGCGTGTTCCGGGAGATATTTGCCGGGATTCTTTATGGTGAACGTTTTGAGACTGTAAGGAAGTGTAATTTTTCTTGCAAAACATCTAGGTTTCTCTTCTCGGTCATCTTTCATGCGCTTGTCACTTTTCCAGAACCCTTTCCCCAGCTGCCTTCGACTCTCCCTCATCTGGTCTGTATGATGCTCATATAGCCCCCTTGGGGTGCTGTGGAAAGCACCCAGGAAGGGGGCCCAAGGGCCTCAGTTTCTGTATCTGGAGGTCCAAGACCTCAGTTTCTCCATCTGGAACATGAAAAGCGTTGATTAGACATTTGCTAACAGAGTTCCAAGGTGTAAGGGAAGTGACTCAAAGCTGGGCAAATTTGAGTCTTAGGAAGGTCTGACTTTGTACTGCTTAACTTTTCTGCTTCCATCAGCATGGGGCCCCAGAGGTCCCAGTCCCCCAAAAATGCCAGTGTGATAACTGGCAAGAAAGACAGCTTTGCATATAGAATGTGTACTTAGCCCAGGCACGACAGCGTATCAGTCATGAATCCTAGTTGCAAACACCACCAGGGAAACTGAAGCCCATAAGGGAGTCTGCACTGATGGTTACGCTCAGTACCTGGACTGGAAGGAAGGCCAGGAGGCAGCCCAGCTCCCACTTTATCAAGTGAATTCTGGACAACTTCCAGGAAATGCATTTGCAGGTCCCAGGGATCTTCTGGAAGAACCGGTCACGACCTGTTAAGGACATACTGCCCACTAACATCGCCTAGGGGAAGGGAGACACTCCAGTGGCCATATTTTTGGTAATGACAGGCAAATGTTGGCGTCAATCAACATGTGTCACTCATAATGTCTTAGCGAGTCTTCAGAACCTTCAAGTCTTAGAGAAATGTGCAAGAGTGAAGTCAAATGGGAGTTGGTTATGGTGGGCAGTGAGCAGGAATGCCAGCCAGAAGTCTGGGTGCAAAGGTCAGCCACAAACCACTCCTGGCCTAGCCTGTGCAGCCATGCAGCCCCCAGAACCCCAGGGATGAGGAGAACGGGACCATGTCTTCTTGCTGAGTGTTGTAAGGACCAGCATAAATCCTGCATGTAAAAATGTCCAGAGCACCATGAGAACTCTAGATATTTTTAAGCTCTGACAAAACATGTCTGCCCTGAATAGGAAACTCATAAAAATCATTGGGAAAAAGAGAAGAATGGCCTGCACAGGAAAGAATATTGGTAGAAGTACAGGGAGCTGGATGACAGCACCCCAAAAGGTCCATCCACCCGCTAAGCTACAGAAGCTGTGGATGTGACCTTATTTGGAAAAAGGGTCGCTAAAGATGTAATTGAGTGAATGATCTTGAGATAAAGCAGCATCCCGAGGAAACTGGAGTGACCAGTGACATTTGAGATGGGGAAGCTGAGAAGACACAGAGGAGAAGACCATGCTCCATGATGCAGCCACAAGTCAAGCACATGTCAACAACCACCCAAAGTGGAAGAGCGAAGAGTGGGAGGCACCCCTGACCCCCCAGAGGTCACGCCCTACACCTTCATTAGAGGTTGCACCCTACCCCTTCATTTTGGACTGTTGGATTCCAGAACGGTGAAGGGTTCAATCTGTGTGTTTTTAGTTACTCTTTTCATGACAATTTATTACAGAAGCCTCAGCCAACTAGTTCAGGGTGTCAGTGAGTGTGGCTGGAGCCCCAGCTTAGCCGGCAGAGCACAGCACGGTCGGCAGAACAGGTTGGCCCTTGATTAAGGTGCAGGGGACCCAGATGGGCTATCAAGGCAGGAGAACTGGAGGGACTGTGTCCCGGCCCGCGGGACAGTCAACAGGGGCTTCGAGGGGAGAGCAGCGACCTGACGGAGGGAACGGTTAGGAGGGATAAAGACACCACGGAGGGAGACACGCACACACGCTATGGTCAAAGCATGTCTCCTTTATTCTGAGGTACAGCAGGGTTTTTATAACAGGCACAATGCGGAAGGAGCGGATTAACAGTACTTGACCAATGAGCAAACACATAACCTTATTTGGTGAACAAGGAGGAGGAGCAAGTGAACAGCATTCAGCCAATGAGCAATTACCTAACCTAATTTGGCGTGCTAGGGGTCGTCATGCGCAGTAAACCAGGAAAAGGCAAAGCCACTCCCCCAAAGAGGAAGTGACTGATGTTACGGTGTTTACGGGCCGGGCGCCAGGGGGCGCCAACAGGACTGTGACTCCAGGTAGGTCTCGTTTTGACCCCCCAGCGCCCACTTCCCCTTCTCCTGTGTCTTAACACTGCCTCCTTTTGAAATACTCTCTTTCTATTATGTCTAGAAATGAAGGTCTCTTGTGTTCCTCTACCAAGAAAAGAGCCCAAGTCTGGTCAACCATGCCTCTCCCAGGACACAGAAAACATTGCAGAGGTGGGGTCCTCCCTGGTGGCATGGCGGTTAAGTCTCAGCACTATCATACTATCACTGCTCAGGCATGAGTTCGATCCCCAGCTAGGGAGGGAACACACATGCAGCATCAGACCTCTCCTGCCTCGCCCGCTGCTCCCCTCAGCAGTGTGTTGCAGTTGATCTGTCTGTTCTGTTCCCCACTCTGTCTTTGGTGGATCCTCTCACTCCTGCAACTCTAGCCTGTACCCCAGTCCTTATATGCATAAACAAATAAAAAAACAACACAGCGGGAGCGCCCCCACACTGTTCTCTTTCACACCCTCACCGGCTCACCTGCCTTTTCGGAGCTACTTCTCTAAGCTTCCCAGCAAGGGAGCTCTTTCTACAGTTTTCCAATCAATTTCTCTATTGTCTGGGTCAGTCTCTGTTGCTGGCAACCAAACAATACCATGGGAAAGGGGGAGGGGCTGACTTGGTGAGGGATGTGAGAAGCTCAGGAGATGAGGGCAGCGACCCACCCTCTTGGTTAGCTTCTTTCTGGTGCGGATGGATAGTCCGGTGTGATACAAGTTACGTTAGTGCTTTACGTCCGTGACCGGTCCTCCTCTAGATTGAACATCCCTTTCCATTATCCCTGCTCACAGGCGGCTGCAGCCTGGCTTGCGAACCTTCGAATCTGCAGTGCCTGGTGCACGCTGAACAGCTCTGATACGTGGGGCGTTTGGCAACTGGCATACTGGACACAGAGCATGAATCCATTATCCTCAGGGAGTCCAAAGCTGGTCATAGGGAGCCGGGCCTGAGAAAAGTCTACAGGTGGTAGAGCAGAATGTCTGCTCAGGAATGGCCCTTTACTCAACCTATTAGAACCATTTAATCCGAGAGTCACAAACATCTAGAGTGTGGGATGCCTCGCCTGTGCTCATGGCAGACATTACTAATCGATCGCAGCACTCCCTCCCTCTGAACCCAGCCATGTTTCAAAATCCTCCCGAAGCAAGGCTCTATGCAGTGCCCACTAGGTGCCCAAACCCGCACAAGAACTCTGTGCCTTCGTGACCTTGTCCAGACTCCTCATTTGACAAGTGGGGAGACTCAGAAGACAAAGGAGGCACTCCAAAGCCCCTCAACACATGAGGGGTAGAAGCAAGACTCGGGTCTCTGGCCCCCAGCCCAGGGCACCTCCATTCACCCCAGGAGGGCTCGGGGGCAGCCGGTTCCTTGTGAAACAGTCTTTGCCCTTACACTTCTGCTCTCTCCATCCGACCGAGCCCTCAAGATTGCAGTGTTTATTTTAGCGAACGTACAAATCTGGTCTCTAAAGGATGAACATTAATAAAATATGCACTCTAACTCCATGTAACAAGGAAAATATAGAATACATTTTCTATTCCCATTGATCCTCGGGCCACTGGCAATTCACCAACAATTGATTTAGCCATTTGATTAGTTTGGGGGAAAAACATTATATTTTAATGGGGTATATATAATTCTAAGTTACTGCTTTGAAGTTGAACCAAATATTAAAATTACCTCTTTTTATGGATGCTGCACAGCTATGAAGCTTTATAATTGCAGCCTGGGCTTTTGTAAGTGATTTGAACGGAGGAGGCAATTTGTGCAAAGCTTATTGCACCAGCCTGGTCGCTGCCAGGCGAGCCAGCCCCTTGATGAGTGAAAAAAGGGGGCAGACGACCACGCTGATGCCCGCACCTTGTGTGTGGCTCACCTTCAGTCACAGAGCCCCTAATCACCCTTCCAGACAGCTCCCAGCCCGGCCGCTTCTCTCCACTCCTTCAGCTGGCTCCCCGGCCCCGGGCGGCACGCACACCCACACTCGGACATCAGCAGTCATTTTTTAACATTTCTATTCCTTTGACCTGCTCGCATTCGTAACCCTCATAGCAATCAGAGAGGGAGAGGGCTCTCTAGCAAAGGCAATCAGTTGACGGCATGCCAAGGCTGGGACGCGGCTTAAAGTCCATCCCTGGCCTCCCATTGCCCAGGCTGCAGAAAGATGGCAGAGCCAGCCCAGTCCCACGCTTGCAAGTCAGGTCTCCTTGGAACACAGCCTCGCCCATTTGGTTGCCTGGTGCAGCGGCTGCTTTGGAGCTCCAGGAGCAGAGCCGTGTCGCTGGCTCATTACAGGGGAAGTGGAAGAGAACGGAACATTCTCTTTGACGTCCTAAAATCTTTGTCTTTTATGGAAAACAATCGCTGACCTCTGACCTAGAGAATAAAATGGAAGCACCTTCCCTAAGCCCACCAGGTCCCACCAGGTCTCTGTTTGCCTTCCCTGGGTCCTTCCTTTGCACCACGAGTCCTCTCCTCAAACACGCTGCCTGCCTTCCTGCCCCTCCCACACCCAAAGCTCAGTGCTGCCGCGGGGCCTTCGTCCTTGCTGTCCCCACACTGGCGCTGTCGGCCAGGGATCCCGGCACACACCTGATTCAGCGGGCCCTGTGCACCAGAAGTGGGCGCCAGTGGTGGCGGGAACTGCTTTTGCGGGTGGGGCAGCTGAGGCTTAACAGACACTCCCGGACCGACACCGGAGGCCCTTCCTTGGCGAGTCCACCGCCTCCCCTCCACCGTGACTGTCCATAACCCTGCTGGCATCTCTGACCTTCTGGGAGACGATGAGGCGGCGTCTGCGAGCTGCTGAAGCAGGACGGGGGCAGGAAGGCAGCCTGCAGATCAGGTGGAATCCAAGCCTGGGCCCCGAGCCCTCTGCGGTCTGTGAGCGGCGATCGGCCGCTCTGCCCCCAGCAGGGGTGCGCCTGCTGAATTTCTGCCCCGCGGACCCTCCTCTCTGGGCTGGGGTGGGAGGCAGGGGACCAGGGTGCAGGTGAGGGGTCTGGGCGATGGTGGCTCACAAGTCCCAAGCAATGGCTGCACACGCTCACACTCAGGCTCACGGTCGCGAGCCCACTTTGCAGATGGCAGCACTGAGGCTCAGGCAGCGTCCAAGGCTCGCCGAAGCCGTGTAGCCAGTGACCAGGGCGCATGCGCCCTCCGAGGTCTTTGCCGGGAGCCTCGGAATATTGTGCAAAGGTGGGGCGCTGACCGGGAGGAGACAGGCCGGCCGCGTGGAGAACCAGCGACTTCTCCTTTCTGTCCATCCTCTGGGGCTATTCGAAGTCACAGGGCCACCGAATCCGCCCATGGGGCTGATTTTTTGATGGTTCTGAGAGTGTCCCCCAAAGAGGCGGCACGGCCAACGTGGAGCCCATGAGAGGAAGGGCGTGCCCCATCTGCTCCCCTTCCGGTCCCCGCCTTGTTGAGCTGAGGGTGCGGGGCGGGGGGTAGGTAAGCGGGGGGCCCATCTCCCCAGCTGCCAGCTCGGTGGGACTGGACGGGAAGGGCCCAGGTGCTGCCTATAACGCCGGCGTCACAGGTGTTCAGAGCACGCAGCTGCTCTCGTGACAGGAATAAATCAGTCTCGCCAGGTGTGCGTCCCGGTCACCACGGAGCCACGCGCGTCACCTGCCACGCTGGGAGGAGGGTGTTCCTCACCCTCCCCGACCGTTCTCCTTCAAGACACCTTGAATCGGGCCTCCCTGGTGGCGCAACGGGTTGAGCGTTGCACTGTGAGGCACCCGCGACACAGAAGCCCGAGTTCAATCCCTGCTGCCGGCTGGGGAGGTGACCCACATGGCGCAGCAGACCTCTCCTGCCTCCCCGCTGCTCCCCTCAGCAGTGTGCTTCACTTGATCTGCCTGTTTTGTTCCCTGCTCTCTCTCTGGTGACTCCTCTCAGCTCTTGTACACATAAATAAATAAATCTTTTTAAAAAGCAAAACACCTGAGTGGACCCTGCCACTCACCTCCACCTGGCCCCTGGCCTCCAGACCACCCTGGGCACCCAGTGCCAGTTTCTCAAGCTCTGCCTGTCACCAAGGCTGACCATGAGGTGGGATTGCCCTAGGGAAAGAGAATGTTTCTCTGGTCCCAGGGGTCTCTCTTAGGGGCTGGGGTTGGGGAGGAGGGCACAGACAGTGGGGAGCAGGGGACAGACGGGGGCTCTCTCCAGAGCCGAGCCACTCCCCTCCTGTCTGCCTGGCTGTCCCTCCTCCAGACAGCCCCCCACACCCACCTGTCCCCTCGTCATCACACCCCCACAGGCTGGCCCTAACACGCGCCTTTCACTCTCGTTCAGATACATATTGTATTGGCTGCGAAACATCAAAGGGGCTGTGTCCTTACATATTCTATTTCTGAGTGGAGAAAAGCAGCCCCTTGCTTTATTAACGTGGCAAATGTTGACTCTTGTAATGAAAAATGCACAAACGCTGGGCAATTTTTGATGAATAGGTAATAGAGAGGAGGGCCCCGAATGGAGAGAATTAATTTCTCTTCTTTGATTCCATTGCAAGGACGTGGAGTCCCCATGGGGAGGCCACCCTACCCTTCACACAGACCCGGGTTGTGAGCCTGCAAGCCGGACCCGGCAGGACCAGCAGAGAGGTCGGCCAGCCTAGGGTGGTCGTTAGCTGCACAGAGGTGGTGAGGAGGGGCGTCATCGTGATGGTTTGTCTTTCTTCCTTGTCTCTGGGACTAACCTGATGATACTCAGCATCCAGCACCCAACCACGTGTGCTTCTTGGTGTTGAAAAGCTCTTCTTATCCAACTGACTGAGCCTATCTCTCGCTCCTGTTTCTACCCACTGGGACAGGTTAGTAACTGGGTGTTATTCAAACTCTACATCAATTTCTAGCAGATGTGCTTGGTCTTTTCCTCATGGTGGCAACTTGGCTGCAGCGGCTCCACCTATCACATGTTCATTCCTCAGCATAGCAAGCAAGATGGGACAGACTAGAAAATGTGATAGAAATAGCTACCAGAATGCCCTTCTCTTTTGCTAAGGTGAGAAAAAGCCTTCCCCCAAAGCCCCCCAGGGCGCATGGAGGTGTATGTGTTTGACATTTCCAGACTGGATAGTGACAACGCGAAGGCAGGTAAAGGGAGGTGCTGTAGAGCACAGATCCCACCGTAGCTGGCTCAGAGCCGCAGCAAGGGCTCTGAGGACCGTTAAGGCCACCATTTCGACGCTTCCAGACCCAGCAAGTCTGATCTGGCCACAGGGAGGCAAAGGGCCGGATTCTATAGTGGTTGAGATCCAGTTTCTCACCTGTCCGATAGAGTGACTCTTGAAAAAGAAATTAAAGTGACCTAAAGAAAGATTTTATTCTCTCTGCCTACTCAACAATTCTCTCGCTTTGGAAGTTAAGGAGGCGTTCCCAGGGGCTACCGAAGACCAGGAAAGGTGAGATGGGAAGAGAGACAGGGGTCAGATTTGCAGTCTGAGGAGGGGATGGGGCAAGTCTGAGGCTGTTACTGCTGCTGCTGCTGCTGCTGCTCCTAGTTCCTGCTGCTGGGGCATCTTCTTGCCATGTCCTCTGCTGGGCACCTGATGAACATTTCTCATTTAATACAATGTCCATGATGCGAATGGGGTTACCCCGTTTTACGGACAAGGAATGGAACCTGGTAAGATACAAGCCACAATCACTGCGCTAATGAGTTGGGCATGGGAGCTTGGTGTGGCAGGAACAGGGATGCATGGGGCGGGGGTGGTGGTAGGGGGGCTTGCAGCCCTATGACACCAACACAGAAGCTGACCCCATAGCCAGGGTCTCCTCTGGAGCACCCAAGAGCCCCTAGCTTCCCTGTGGCCTGTGGGACCCAATTCCCCAGGGTTTTCAACCCCCCTAGCCATAGTCAGACTTCAGGGGGCTACCACCTCTGACTCTGCATTAGGGATTCATGGTGGGGTTTGATTGCCCAGACAAGGTGGGCTACCATGAGTTCCTTGAGCCCCAGTTGCAGGCATAGAACCCCAAAGAAACTCAGCAGCAAACAGCCTTTCCAAAAGCCTGTGCAATCTGCTCTGTGGAAAAGTGTCCCAAGCCCAGAGAAGTTGGGGAGCGACAAGAACTGACCATCATGTGGGTCGCATCGATGTTACCAAATCCTGAGGCAAGAGACCCTTCTGACTCCATTTCACGCACCGTTTTCCAAACTCACGTGGTTGCAGAATGCCTGCTCACATGGCAGAGGTGCTGCGTGTTCGAACGGGCACCCTGGGGACCCATTGGTGAGGTAGGAAGACCCACGCTGAGTATTTGGGGACCAGATGCTGCCTCCATCCTGGGTAAGTGGCCTGGACAAACCCATTGCCTCTCTGTGCCTCAGTTTCCTTCCAGATTACCAGAGCTTCAGACTAGATCAGCATTCCCCACAGCGTACTCCCCTGAAGGCACACGTGCGATGATTTTAGGAAGTATGTGAATGAAAAATTTTTGTTTGAACAGCCATATATTATTTAAATGTGTCTTTGGGAAAAAAAACACAGTTCACATTAGATCTGCAGCTTCACAGATATTCTAACAGTGCATTTTAAAATTAATATATTCAAGTAAAAGCATGGGGTCTATTTAGAGAGAAACCATCAAAGTGAGCACTAAAGTCACGTGGATATGACAGAAATCCCCCAGGTGTCGTGCAGATGACTCAATCTTGAGATGACACTGCCCTGATAATCTCCAAATCTCTCCTTGCCTTTCACGCCCGTGGGTGTTCACTAGCAGATGTTTCGAGGTTGTTTCAACTTTGCTGAATGTGACAATTTCTTTTCCACCTTGCCCTGGGAGCTGTTCCCAGCAGCCTCTTCTGTGGGGCAGGGTGGGAGGGAGCCCTGGTGGGAGCTAAGCATTGCTAAAAGTTGGCAACAGCTCTGCCACTCCCATGCCTGGCTTTTGCCCTCACTTCCACACGTGCAAGGTGCAAACCACGTGCAAGGTGCAAACAAACCCAGCCATCTCTTCTGGGACTGTTACAAAGATCAAGGAAATCATGAGTTGTTTGTGCTTCATAATGTGCAGAGCTGTGCACAAACCACACGCAAAGACTTGAGACAGTGCCTTTCTGCACTGAGGACCTTTGAGTTCTGCTCAGAGGCTGAAGTCTCCATCCATGGTTCATTCCTGTCCCTCATTGGAGCAAGCTCCCCTGTCTGGTCCCCTGGAAAACTTGCCTTGAGCCATCCCACCCCCCACCATCTTCTACAGATCTACAAATGTGACAATAATTAGAATCTATATTTTTTCTTCTCACATAGCAGGAGTCTATACGATGGGCCAGGAGCTGATAACTCATCCTCTCAAATGCACTACTGGGGCCTCTGTGGTGGAGCAGGGGTTAAGTCACTGCACTATAAAGCATCTGCAGCCACTGCAGCACGAGTTCGATCCCAGCCAGGGAGCCGACCCACATGGCGCAGCAGACCTCTCCTGCCTCGCCCACTGTTCCCCCCAGCAGTGTGTTTCAGTTCATCTGCCTGTTCTGCTCCCTGCTCTGTCTCTGGGGAATCCTCTCACCCCCTGAGTCTCTGGCTTGCACCCCAGCTCTTGTGTGCATAAATAAATCTTTTTAAAAATATGCATTACTGACTTGTGGAGATGATGCCTGGGAGGGAGAGGCACCAGGAAGGAAGCAAAGGAGAGGATAAAAGAATGGAGGTTATTTGCAAATAGTCATCACAATCATTTTACTATTTACTAACAAAGCAGTTATATGCTAAGCACTCTCTGTGGTTATTTCATTGAATTTTTACAACAGTTCTGTTGTGTAGATTCTTAGGGATGAAGACATGGCGTGTCTGGTAGGTAAAATGGCTTGTCAAAGATGGCAACCAAGGAAGTAGCCGTCTGCATCAGCTATTTGCTGTGTGACAACAAGCAGAGTGATCTGAGGCTTGGGTCTGGTTCGGCAGAGAGCACTGGGCTTGGATCCAGCTTTGGAACGGGGTCTGTTGCCACATGTGTGGGGTCACAGCGTGGGATCACGTGACACATATGACAGCAGGGAAGGTTCTCAAGCTCATGGACACCTCCCAAGCTCTGAGGGTCGCCCAGCAGCTTACATCCCATTGCCCACCACAGCCTAAATGGCCGAACCCAAACAAGGGGGAGGGGCGGACCCACCGCCCACTCTGTCGATCAGAGACCTCACTGACCACAGCGATGGAGCCGGGATTCAAACCAGGACATTCACCCACCCCACCCCCATCTGCTGCCAACTCCAGCACCCAGGCAGCTGCCGTGGTGCCATACCGTGCTCCCAGCCCCACATAACTCCTCTGCCCCCTGGCACACGCCCAGCACACTGCATGCACACCCTCAGTCCTGGCCCTTCTCCGGAAACTGCGACTCCCGCTGCAGTCTGGGCAAAGCCAGCTCTCTGGAACCCAGGCCTGCCATTCAGTAACCTCTGTGCCATCCTGCCACAGCTCCTGGTTTGGGTTCATTCTTCCAGCTTGCTAGAGAGAGCCTTCTGGGGAGCGACTTCTGCAGATTTTCATGGCAGCCTACCATGCACTGTTGTGCAGGATGTGCACTGCACGAAGACTTCCAACTGGGGGCGTGAGCATGGCCACACGCGCGCTCCAAATATGTGTCTGCAAGGGCTGCACCTCCGGGAGTCTTCTCTTCCAACAAGGCACCCTCAGCTGGCCAGCCTGCTCCCTGGCACTAGGGTGATGTATACACCCTCTGTATTACTTCATACAAGTGCTGTGTAGGCCGGTAGTAGGAGAGTCGCACAGCGTGTTGGAAGACTCAGGTTCAAGTGCTGGCATATATATGTTCTGAGACGCCTCGGGGTCCTTGAAGGTCATCACGGTCACTGCAAGGGGGGTGGGGTTGCAGGAGGGCCCCTGCACTCTGCAGACAACAAGGAAAACCCAGCCCAGGTCTCTCTGAGTCAAAGGAACAGGTCAATGATGCAGCGTCTTTCCCTGACCTGTGCATGGTACTCAATTTAGACCCACTTTCAGAGGATTCAAACTCCAGAGCCAAGAGAGAACGAGATTTATTTTCAGAGAAACTTTGGAAGTTTCTGTGCCATCCCTGCCGCTATTGCTGATGGAGGAAATTCAAGAGCATTATTTATTCATTATCTGGGTTCTTCCAGCTCTGAATTCAAAGGTTTAAGTTCCCTCTTTCTTTCTCTTCCCCTCTTTCTTATCCTCTCCCAGAATATTTGTTACAGTTGCATTTTTTAAAACCATTTACTGTCTAGAGGGTAAGTGGAATGACACCGCTCATAATGTGCAAATAAATGGGAACTAAGCTCGTCAGCTCAAGTGGGATGAATTACTGTCGCCAGTGAAATGCAGTGATGGGGAGCAGCTGCCTGGGAGTCGGGGAGGCTGGAGCAGGTACCTCGCTGGAGTGGCCGGAATAACACTTACTATGATTTATCAAAGAGCACTTGAAAGGCCCTCGGAGGCTTTAAATAGGCATGAGAAGAGGCTCCATGGCACTCGGGCCCGGGCAGAACAGAGTGATTAGCGGGCTCAAATGCCTGACCCTGTGTGTGGTTTCCGGACTAGAAAAGCCAGAAATCTTCAAAGGCGCTGGAGAAATGGCCGAGTGGGGGCAGGACCAGGGAGGGGACATGGAGATGAGTTCCAAGGGAAGGGTCTTCCCGGGATGAGGGGCGCAAGCAAGGGGCCCAGCGAAGGGTGAAGGGGATGGGAGGGCATGAGGACTGGTCAAACCCGGACAGGGGTGTCCCTGTGAAGCTGAAACCCAGTGTGGACACATCCTCCCATGTGCCTGCCCAGCGTCCATCCCGGCCACCAGGCTCACGTCCCCTGCTTGCCACCGTGCCTACAATGTGGCCGTGCGTGGGCGCCCCTCTAGGGTAAGCAGCACCCTGTTTCAGCAGGTCTTTCCAAGTGAAAATTCCTTTATGGGGGGGGCCTTCCTGGTGGCACAGGGGTTAAGTCTCAGCTCTATGAAGCTATTCTCAGCCACAGCAGCACGAGTTCAATCCCCAGCCAGGGAGGGGACCCACATGGTGCAGCAGACCTCTCCTGTGTCCCCGCTGCTCCCCTCAGCAGTGTATTTCAGTCAATCTGCCTGTTCTGCTCCCAGCTCTGTCTCTGGTGAATCCTCTCACCCCCACACCTCTGGCCTGTACCCCAGTTCTTGTATGCATAAATAAATCTTTTTAAAAATAAGTCCTTGGTGGACATAGTATAGTCACAGACACTTCATGTCAGTGCATCCTGGCAGTTTCGGGGCAAAGCCACACTCCTCTCCTTTCCCACTAATGAAGGATTCTCAGCCTGGCTCCACAGACACGTGGGACTGGGTGTTTCTTTGCTGGGGAAAGGGAGAAGCTGCCCCGACACTGTGTGCAGCCGACAGCCGCCCCCGCTCTCTTCCACCTGCACAGCAGCAACATCCCAAGCCCAAGTCATGGCATCAAAAAAATGTTTCCAGACACTGCCAAATGCCCCTACCCCCTTCTGGGTTTGAGAAAGCCCTCTGCCAATTTATTTCGGCTCTATTTCCTTTTTATGTACACCAGCGAATGATCTATGATAAAAATCTGTTTATAGAAGTCTGAATGAGTGCTTTCATTAAGTATGAAAAAATATTCTAAGTGATTAAAGCACTGTCTGTACTTTCGTTGGTAATGACTTTTGACTTTCTTGATACATAAAATGATGCATTCTACAACGGATGGAGTCAGTGGCTTTCAATGTTAGCACTGCTCATCATCTCTCCCACCCGGACACACAGGATTCCCTCTGCTCCATCTTAGGCACCCAGCTAGAGCTTAATAAAAATTTCCAGAATTGACTTGGATGAACAGACACCTCCAAGCGCTAATCACACTATCCAGTATCGGGAGCGAGAATGTGTTTGGAGCCTCAGAAAATAGTGAACACATAGGAGGAAGCCTCAGTCAATAGGCGGGGATAATTCATTGAAATATTAATTAGAGTATGTCCTCCCGCTACCTTCCCCTTCAAGCAGGTGGGCGGGCTTTATAATTCTTGACCTCAGGAGTGTTAGCAGGCTAGCAAAAGACTCTTCTGATCATTGGAATAGGTAAAATCATAAAAAGATGGGCGGAGGGGGAGTCTTCCTGGTGGTGCAAGGGGTTGAGCACCACAGTGTGGAGCTTCTGCAGTCACTGCAGCATGAGTTCCATCCCCGGCCAGGGGCTGACCCACATGGTGCAGCAGACCTCTCCTGCCTCGCCCCCTGCTCCCTTCAGCAGTGTATTTTGCTCAATCTGTCTGTTCTGCTTCCTGCTCTGTCTCCAGTGAATCCTCTCACCCCCCACCTCTCTGGACTATACCCCAGTTCTTGTATGCATAAGTAAATTAAAAAAAGAGAGATGGGCTGGGGCCCTCAGGGTGTGCTGGGATTCTTGGGAAACAGTGAGGTGGACTGAGGCTGAGCTTTGTGGGGACTGCCATAAAGCAGGACCTGGTCCTTGACCCCAGGGATGTAAAATCTCTGCAGGACCTGGCTGCCCACCTGTCCAGCACCAGAGCCTGGAGCTTCAGCACATGGCTCTCAGCCTCTGCAAAGATTCCCCTCTGTGCATGGAAGAAGATCCAGGTCTCAGAGTCTGATGAAATCAAGCAGGTTGAGACAGGAGGGCCTTCGCACTGCACCAGGTCCTGGATGTCCATCCTTCTCAGGGGCAGGAGTGGAGAAGTCAGTTTACCTGAGTGACAAGTCCCGCCAACCAGGTGGCATGAGTCTCCAGGTAAGAATAAGCACATATAAAGACAATGCAGGGAAATGCTGTATCTCCCACACTTAGTTTGTGAGCTGAAATCTGCATCCACAGGGTGAGCCGCCGAGGAGCCACATCCACTCCTCAAACTTGGGGTTCGAGACCTGGGGACAATCGTCTGCTCCACCTCCAAGCCCCGCCTGGACCGGGTCCCCCTGAAGGCCGCAGCACCAGACCTCCCCACCTCACTTCAGTCACGCTGAAGACAGCTTTAATAGCTTTGGCATCACGTGGCCCTCAAAGGCCAGCCCCCTGGACGGCTGTTTGCAAACTCCTCTCCGAAGCAGCTTCCCTTGAAGAGAGTTGCTACACAATCATTACAAATTGATTGCAAAAGAGCTAACAATCATGATTAAATCATTAAATTCTTGTCTACGCTTCAGAGAGCGGTGAGAAAATTAACTTCCCACCAACCTAATTTTTTCCTGAACATGAAATAATGATTTTCTGCCCGTCTAATTACAAAGCCAACATCTGATCAAGCCAGCATCCAGAGGGGATTATCGCATGCACAAGTATTAGACCTCATTACCAGCTTGAGTGCAAAATTATTACATCTTGTAATTGGATGGTGAGATTTATATACAGATCGGCCCGGTTTCTGTAAGATTGTAATTACAAGCTTCGTTGGTTAGCTACTTATCACTCAGCACAGAAGAGAAGAAAATAAGCAACAGAAAAGGCATTTCATTAACCCATAACCCTATCAAGGGAAAGCCACTGTAACACCCATGTCTGCATTAGGGAGAACAGCTAAATTCACAGATGAAACAATTTATTATACTCTTTGCAAATGGGATTGCATTTTGTTTAACCCCTAATGAACTCTTTGGGTAAAGTGTCTGAACAAACCATTCATTTTATAGACAACTAGGTTCAATACAGTAATTATAAGGGGTAACTGACTGAGATAAATGCTCACCTGCTTAGAGGCAGTTGATTAGAGACACAATTGCTGGGTGCCGGGCACCCGCACAAAGAACTGGGACTGGGACAGCGGCTTCCCGGGAGCTGCTGGGAGGAAGTCCATCCCGCCCCGCAAATCTCCACTCCTTGCTTCGACAAGCTTGGCTGGAACCCGCGAGGTTTAATAAAGCTGCAAGGGCGACGCAGTTTAACAATTTTAGGGTCACTGATGTGGAACGCAGAAATTTAAATACAGCCTGATGAAGGCTCCTCGCGTGCTCCAGATGCGCGACCTAAATTAAATGTTACCTTTTCACAAGCTGAGGACACAACAATGGAGCCCACACAAAGTCAGCTCGGCAGGGTGTGAAACTGGAGGATGGCGACACCACAGTGGTTATTTTGCAATCTACTAACCTGCAATACAAAGGAAATCTCACATGCTGCCTCCTGTGTGCACCCCTGAACCGGTCTATTTTATGGCACATGAAAACTATGACATTCAAATTCCAGTGTGTGTAAATAAAGTTTTATTAGAACACGGGCCGTACACCACTGGTTATGGTCTGTGGCTGTTCTATACTACAACAGCAAACTGGCAGAGCTGGAAATATTTCTTTCATTCAATTCATTTATTCATTGGACGAACACTGACTCAGCACTTACAATGTGTCCATCCGTGGACCAAGTGCTAGGGATACAAAAAAAGAAGATGTGATTTCTGCTCTCCAGGATCTCACAGTGAATGAGGGAAATAACGCTGGACACCATGGAGGCTTCAGCACAACTGAGCATCCATTCCCTTTTCTTCTTATCAGTGTCCTAGATTTCCCTAGGGAAACCAGTCTCACCTTGACTCACACTTTGTCACCTGGCCATCTGAGAATGGACACATGGTCCAGCAGACACCATCTGCCACAAGTCAGGAACCTTTGGGGGAGACAAAGACAAATACTCCTTTTAGTTGGAGTTAGACTTGGTGAGCTTAGTTTTGTGACCTTGGGAAGCACCTTCCTGCCCTGAGGGACCTATTAAAAAGGCCAGTGAGTTGGTGGTGGAAATTCTATGGGGATGATACCTTGAAAAGAAAGCAAGCATTGTAAGAAAAAATAAATAAATAAAATTAAAAACAAATAAATAAAACAATAACTAAATAATTAGGCCCCAAAGAGGAGTGTGGAGCTGAATGATGGAAAGACACAGGGTCCAGCTATTACTGTTTCAGCCCTGGGATCCAACCATACGCCAGGTCAGTCCATAAAATGGGCTTTTCCATTTTATAAATCAATAAATAACCATTTTGCTTGAAACGTTGCTGTCATCACTTACGTCAGAGTGTAACTGATAATACAAAATAATTAATATACATATAAATATATATGTAACATATAAAAATAATTACAAAAGAAGCAGAATGAGATCTACCGCTATGTTTTCTCCTGAGAGTTTTATAGTTTTAACTGTAAATGCTTAAGCCATCTATTCCACTTTCAGTTAATTTTTTAATATGAAGAATCTAATTTCACTCTTTTGCACAGCTTTTCAGTTGTCTCAGCACCATTTGTTGAAAAGGGGTTGTACCACATTGTCTTATCATTGCATTGAAATAAGTTTTAGAACTTATTTCTGGAAGGGGGGCCTCCCTGGTGGTGTAAGGGGTTAAGTCACAGCACTGTGAAGCTGTCTGCAGCCACTGCAGCACGAGTTCGATCCTTGGCCAGGGACGTGACCCACATGCCATGGCAGACCTCTCCGGTCTCACCCACTGCTCCCCTCAGCAGTCTATCTGCCTGTTCTGTTCCCCACCCTGTCTCCGGTGAATCCTCTCAACCCCACCCCCCACTACCTGGCCTGTGCCCCAGTTCTTGTATGCATAAATAAATCTTTAAAAAAAATAATAAAATCTGAAAGTATGAGCATTCCTACTTTGTTTTTTTTTTTTTCAAAACTGCTTTTGCTTTTTAGGGGTCCCTTGAAATTTTGCATGATTTTCTAAATTAGCTTATCAATTTCCACAAAGAAGTCAGCTGGAATTCTTATAGGGCCTACAATGAATCTGTGGATCCATTTGAGAGTATAGACATTTTAACAATGTCAACTCTGCAATCTATAAACTTAGAATATCTTTCCAATAATTTAGTTATCATTTAATTTCTTTCAACAATGTTAGTTGTTTTCATAGCAGTTTAATAACATAAGGTGTACCTGTGTTATTAAATTTATTCCTAAGTGTTTTATTTTTTATACTGTTATAAGTTAAATCACTTTCTTAATTTAATTTTCAGATTGTTCACTGCGATTGTATCCAATACAATTGATTTTTGCCTATTGATCGTGTATCCTGCAACCTTGCTTATTTTCAACAATGATGCTCTAACAACCCAATAGGTAAATCATAGTCTTTTCAACAAATGGTGCTGGGACAACTGAAAAGCTGTGCAAAAGAGTGAAATTAGATTCTTCATATTAAAAAACTAACTGAAAAGGGATCAGATGGCTTAAACATTAATAGTTAAAACTATAAAACTCTTAGGAGAACACATAGCAGTAGATCTCAATGACCTTGGGCTTGGCAAGCACTGACATAAAAAGTAAATACGCCGAAGTTCATCAAAATTAAAGACGTTGTGCTTCAATGATAGCATCAAGGAAGCAAAGACAACCTTTAGAAGAGAAGACAACATTCACAAGTTATGTATTCATAACTTGGGGGCTTGTCTCTAAACTGCATAAAGAACTCTTTATAAAGACAGATAACTGAAATTTGTAAATAGCTAGAGCAGACAAATAGACATTTCTCCAAAAAAGACATACAGGTGGCCAATAAGTACATGAAAAACAACTGGCCGTCATCAGCCATCCCGAAGTACACTAAATCTACAAGGAACTACATTTCACCCCCTAGCGGGAAGGCTTTAATCCAAAAATGGGTACAGATGTGGGTTAGTATGTGGGGAAAATGGTAATCCTCATACACTCTTGGTGGGATTGTAAAAAGGCACAACTCTTTAGAAAACAGTCTTCAGTTCCTCAAGTGATTTAGCAGACAGTTACTATGACTCAGCGGTTCCACTAGGTTATATACTGAGAGAAATCAAGCATACGTTCCCAGAGAAACTTGGACATAAATGTTTATAGATGCATTCATAACAGCCAAATGATGGAGGCTACCCAAATGTCCATAAGCTTATGAGCAGATACAGTGGAATATCATTTGACCATAAAAATATGAAGAAGCGATGCATACGACAATATATATGAACCTTGAAACATTATACTTAGTGAAAGAAGTCACAGGAGATTACCCATGGCATGGTCCCATTCATAGACATGTGTGAAACAGTAAAATCTATAGAGGCAGAAAGTAGATTTGTAGTTTGGTTAAGTTGGTGGTAAGAGTTGTATGGTACAGAGTCTCTCTTTGATGTGAACAGTAGTCTAAACTCAACTTTGTAGTTGTTACTCATATGATATAGTATAGAACCATTGGATTGTATAGTTTAAGTGCTGAGTTGTATAGCATGTGGGCTATATCCCAATAAAGCTGTTAAATATTTTTATATAGACATTTGCTCTGCTGGCTTGACTATAAGCACAGTGGCTGGTGCCTGAGCCCCCGTTGATGGCCACGGCAGAACCCCAACAGCAGAACAGGAGAACAGATGGGCACTAGATGTGCAGGACCCCACACCAGTTCCAGACTGCTGGCCTCTGTTCTGCTGCAAAGCAGAATAATAACCTTCTACCTTTGTAATAGTAGAAATATGGACAGAATTTCTGATATTGTCTTTTTGTGACCCTTTAAATAATCTTGTTTGCTGGGAGATGAGAGAAATAGGGTGGGTCTGGAGGCAGAGTCCAAACAACCATGGTATCTCTTATTTATTTTATTTTATTTCACAGTTATTAAGATAGGGTTGGCTAACACCACACATGTTCTAGGAATACCTGTTGAGAATAGGTAGTTTGGTTGTTTTTTTTTTTAAAGATTTATTTATCTATGTATACATGAACTGGAGTACAGGTCAGAGGTTGAGGTGGGGGTGCGGTGAGAGGATCCACCAGAGACAGAGTGGGGAGCAGAACAGGCAGATTCACTGAAGTACATTGCTGAGGGGAGCAGCAGGGAGACAGGAGAGGTCTGCTGTGCCCTGTGGGTCACTGCCCCGGCCTGCAGCAGGGATCGAACTCGTGGGGCAGTGGCTGAATTTTGCTTCATAGTGCGTTGCTTAACCCACTGCGCCACCAGGGAGGCCCTGAGAACACGTAATTCTTAATGCCATTCCGCAAGTACAGCTGACTCTTTGCATTTCAGGTGTATTGGACAATTGCATTTTCTGGTACTTTGTGGTTGGATGGGACAAGGTGACCCGTCCGGGCTAAAGAGTTGTAAGCGGAAGTCGCTCGTGTCACTTCCGGCTAAGCATCCAATTGCTGGCATGAGACCCTTCCAAGTTCAGTTTTCTTCTTTTCCATAAGCTCAACTCCACGTGGAGGCTACTCTGCTAGCCTGGAGGGAAGACACCGTAGGACCAAGCCCAGCCAACAGGCAATGACATACCGCATCAGGGAGAAATAAGCGTGTATTGTTTGAAGTACTGAGACTGGATTGTTCGTTACAACAGCCTAATCTAACCTATACTGATCGATACAACTGCCTGCAGCAGGGTAGCATTTCTTTGAAGTTTTGTGTTTTAATTTTTAAAATGTTGTACTCCAAAGTAAATCAGTAAAATGTCATGTTTTAATATAAAAATGACATTTCCCTCAAAGTGTTGAGTTAAAGTAAGGCTTCAGGAAGATATTGCTGTTTATCCTGTGACTTTACATATCCCCCAAGAACATCCCTGGTGAATGCGTAATCCAGTTTAAGAAATAATTTGTTCATCCCGGAGCCAGACTTTGGACCCTGAATCCCAGATGAAGTGAAGCAAGTACTCTGAAGAATCATTGAAATGTATTTGAAAACATTTTTAATTAGCATGATTTGATTAGCATATAGAAGATAATGAACTAATATTGTACTTCACACAGAGGCAGGAATATAATGATTCCTGGCAATCAGGGAGGACTTCTTGGAAGAGGAGACATTTGACCAACTACTAAATGAAGAAGTGAGCCTTGAGGAATGACAATTTGCAGAGGCACTCGTAGTGAGTCTTAGAGAAGGAGGGTCTTAGTTTGTTCTGGGGTCATAAGGACCATGTCATGAATATGGCAATGTGCAGGAAGAAGGTCAAATATATAGGAGCTCAACACAATGGCAGACAGGCACATTACGCGGGCCCTACTGGTCCATGCTAAAGACCTACACTTTGTCCTAAACACAATACAAAGGCCCTGGAGGGATGTGGCAAGCTGTCAAAGACAACACCTTTGGTTAACACGACCAGCAAAAGTCATATCAACACCATGCCTTTAGTAAAGCTGCATACAGTTTGGTTTGCAAGGGAAAAAAAATAAACAATTTTAAAATAACAAGTTACAAAGCCCATATCATGAATACTACATTTTTAAGACTATCCAAAAGATGTCTGGAAATATCACCCAAGAGGTAAGATTGGCCACCTCTGGAAGGTCCGAACTGGGAGACAGACTTGCTCTTCATAATAAAAATATAGAGCGAAAATAGACAATAGAGTATTCAGAGGTTAGAAGAAAGACAACGCCTTTGACTATCATGTAGCCCACAGGTCACAGGGCCAGGAGAGGCAGCAGGGAGACAGCAAGGAGGTGGGCGCCAGGGTGCACGTGGAGGTTTGTACCTTGGTCTGTCAGAAGCCCAGGATTGAAATTTCACTCCACTCTACCTCCTGATATGAAAACCAAGATGGATGAGGCATTTTATTTTCTTTCCTTTTTTATTTATGCACACAAGAGCTGGGGTCCAGGCCAGTGGTGTAGGAGGCGAGAGGGTTCACCAAAGACAGAGTGGGGAGCAGAACATACACTGCTGAGGGGAGCAGCGGTGAGGCAGGAGAGTTCTGCTGCGCCATGTGGGTCCCCTCCCTGGCTGGGGATCGAACTCGAGCTGCTGTTTCTCAGATGCTTCACAGTGCGGCGCTCATTCCGCTGTGCCACCAGGGAGTTCTAGTAGTTGTGAGCCAGGCGCTTAATGTGTTTGCTCACTGGACACGAGGTGCTGTCTTCGGGGTGACCACGCAGAAGTCTCCCCCAGGACATGCCATGAGCAGGTTTCAGCAGCACGATACTCATGTCACCTTGATAATCACATCACCGAGGAGAGGGGGCGGCTGGCAGGCTTTGTGGGGACACTGGCTAAGTGTTTTGCACAAGGCCTGGTCCACCGCCGTAATTGCCATTATTCTTAGAACAAAAACCCCCTAATTGCATGGCTGATGGTGAACTTTCCTGAATGAGGCCTTGTCCTTCCAGCTAGAGGCTCACATGAAGGTGAAATCTCTCACCTCTAGCACAGTTTTATGATCGCATTTTCTATGACTGTAAATCACAAACCCTGGCCTGGGACTTGGGCCGCAGCTCACTGCTTGTCTTCACCGCCCCGGCAGCTCGGCCACAGTCAGGAGATGACAGCCTTGAAGGCTGGACTTTCCTGGGCACCTGTGGCCCCCGCTGGTGCGGGCTATGGGCCTTGGGATAGGGTTCCAAGCCCAGAGGACTCAAGCTTTGTCCTGGCGCTGGGGCTACTCCTGGGCCTGGTCCCCGGGGTGGAGGGATGCCAGGCCTGCAGGGGTTGGGGCATAGACGGGGGTCAGGTGGAGCTGGCAGGCTGGTGAGCTTGGCAGGGGCACCCCCTTCCCTTCTGGACTGGCAGAGTACTCTCTCCAGTTTGAAAACGGGCCAGAGCGTTCCTGCCCATCAAGACAGCGGGACCACACAGAGAGCTGGCTGAAGGGATTCGAGACTGAGTTCTCTGCCCCCACTCCCAGCCCACTCGCCCACCCAGAGAAAACCATGTGTGTCTCAACTTCCTTGCTGTTTACTTTTAAAAAATATTTTTACAAGAGTTAGAACAAGTCCAGTAACACCAGTAACCCTTCCTCTGGACCGGCGCCTGTGTCCTGGCCTTGTACCTGGCTGGCCCAGCTGACGCCCTCTTAATCCAGAAGCTGGGAATTGCCACTGTCCCCATAAACAGAGGTTCGCAAGGGCTGGGGACCAGGCCTCTTCCTGAGCCAGGATTTGAACCCAGGACTGTGTGAATCCCAAGTCCGAAGTATTCTAACACACGCGTGTACACTTGGCTTGGAAAGGCAAGACTAAGCACCTCAAACTGGGATTTAGGGCCCACCCTCCCCATCACTGTAAAGATCAAATATCCAGCCTCAGGCAAGATGCCCTCTCCTGTAAAGCTAAGGGGGGGGGGGCAGGCCATGCGGGGGCGGGGGCAGGGCAAAGCATCCCCACTTGGATGCCCTCCCCACTCCCAACCCCCTCCCCCTTTGCCACAACAGCCAATCAATACTGGCTTACATTTTATGAGACAAGGAGTTAACTTGTTCAATTACGGGGGAGACAGCTCTATTCTTTCGTAACAAGTAATCTGAGTAGGGAAATCGATCCTGAGAGGCCTCGCGCTCGCTGGCTAATTTTATATTATCCTCAGCCAATGGGCGCGCTCAGGGTAATGGGGTTGTTGTTACAGTTCATTATGGGAGGGGAGATCAATAGCGGGACATTCTCAGGCTCAGCATCGCAGCTGCGCCAGTGGCGGTGTGTGTGGGGGGGTGTCAGGATGGGGGAACACCCTGCCTTGTTTGTGCTCGGGCCCAGACTGCTGACGCCAGCTGCAACCCCAGAGAAAGAAATACCTCTAAGGATGGAGACCCGGAGACCCCCGGCCCCCGGCCCCCGGCCCCCAGGTGGGTGGAAGTCGGAGGAGGGCCAAGCGCCCACATCACAAGGCCTGACTTGTGACCGCCACGTTTTCCCGGCTGTCCTTGCAAATGGCTGTTGGACACGGCCCAGCCTGGCCCGGCAGCGCATCCTCTTTGGCTTCCTGATGTCTTCGAACACTGATGGCTGTTCTTCCTCCTGAATGCGCGGCGGCGCAGAGAGAGACAGCCTGCCTCTGTCGTGGGGGGCTCGGAGACCGGCGGGGCCTTCCCGGCCTGGTCGGTCCCGAGAATAGTGTAATCTCCACGCGGCAGAGCTGACTCGGTCCAGGCTCCTCCCTCAAGCGTTCTCGAAGCCAGCAGCTCTTCCAGGCACTACAGCAGCCTGGTTTTCTGTACCAGCAGATTTATTCTCAGCCTGCCCACCTCATTATACCAGTATTCGGTCTATTATGCACGAACTTTTTGCAAGGCATTTTACAAGCGTCCTCTCATTCAAAGCTCATGCCTCCTTCTGGTGTTATCCCAAGGGGTAGATGAGGAAAAAACAGAGACCGGGAGGGGGAGAGGCTGCGAGGAGCACAGGCAGGAAGGTCACGGGCAGGATTTGAACTTGGCCTCCCCAGTGCGTCTCCAGCACCCTATGCAGGCAGAGCTATGCAATCTGTGCTCTCTGAGGCATGCGGAAGGCCAGACACACACTTTCTGAAAGTGACCGGCTGTGACTAGCCTGGTGCCTGGCAGCCTCACACCGGGCAGGGATGTACAAAAACCATCGCTGCTTTAGATCCTCTCTCCCCACTCATGCTCCCCGCCATGGTCATGCTGATATGGACCCAGGGGGGTGGGGGACCCAAGTTACCCTGGAGGAGAACAGACATGAAGGAGGAGGAGCCCTGGCGTGGGAGAGGGGAGCAGTGTGAGTGCGGAGATGGACAGAAGGCAAGATGCTCATGATGGCCCAGACTGGGGGCGCCCTGTCCACCAGACACCCGAAGTGCAGTGATTAAAGGTGCATACATGTAGTTAAATGTATTAATATGTATTAAAACCTTATGTCCTTTATAGGTATTCATTAATTCCTTTTTTTAGATTTATTCATCTATGCATATAAGAACTGGGGTGCAGGTCAGAGGTGCAGGAGGTGAGAGGAGTCACCAGAGACAGACTGAGGAGCAGAACAGTAGATCCACTGAAGTACACTGCTGAGGGGAGCGGCGGGCGAGGCAGGAGAGGTCTGCTGTGCCCTGTGGGTCCCCTTCCTGGCCGGGGATCGAACTCATGCTGCAGTGGCTGAGGATGTCTCATAGTGCTGCATTTTAACCCCTTGCACCACCAGGGAGCCCCCGTATTCATTTAGTTCTTGGAACAAACTTTGGGGCAGTTACAGTTGTTACTGCACTTTACAGATGGGGCAAGAGAAACACTGGAAAGTTTAGGCTCTCACTGGATTTGAAGAGGGTCTTCAGGCCCCATCTGCCGTCATTCTCCAGGCAGTGGTGTCACAGAAGACAGTAGGGCATCCTCTACTCTAGACCAAACCCCAGGGATGAGAGTGCTGGGGGGGGGGGGGCAGGGTTCCCGCTGCAATTCCCGGTGGGTGTCAGGGATCACTAAACAGAGATGTCCCTGTCCCAATGTGGGGTCGTGCAGTTGTAGGACAATGGCAGGAGATGGTTGCGTGGAGGGAGGTCTGAGTCCCTGTACCTCCCACTGGGATCCAGTTTCCAAAAGGGGATGTGGATTTGGCCAGTGAGCCCAAGTGTTAGGGGCTGACTTGTGTCCCCAAACATGTGTGCGTTAAAGCTAACTAGAGGTCAGCAGACGGTGGCCCCTTCCAGCCTGTCTGCTTTGTAAATAAAGTTTTATTGGCACACAGTGTGGCCCCTGAAGTTGCTGTAGAAGTGAGGGTGTTCACACTCCAAGTGAGATAAGGGAACACCTGGGGGTTCCTGAAATCTCCCCACTATTTTCATAACAATACTGAAACATAATTTGTCTTTTTTATTATCATTTTCTCATGAGTGTTAAGGGAGATTCCTAAGGACTACTGGATCCTGGGCTCACCACAGATTGATGCAGAAACAAATGAGAATCCGTTGAGAAAGGCAGGAAAAAGATGTGCAAAACTGGAAAACAATGCCTGCTTCTCACTAAATTTGCCTATTTTAATAAATATATAGAAGGTTCATTATTGTTATTTTTACATAAATTAATAAATAAATTCTCATTTTTAATTTCTTAGGTGGTAACTATTGGTAGATATAATCTACTTAAACAAAGATCGCTGGGCTCCTCCATGATAATAATTATTTAAATCGCAAAGGGGTCGTGAGGTCAAAATGTTCAAAGAACAGCCACATTTGCGAGTTCTTTCCCATAAGAATGTGTGTGGGGCCGAGGGCACACCAACTGCAGAGGCTGGACAACCCCTTCCCTGTGGCCTGATGGCCAGGATGTGACGATGTGACCTGGCGCCATCTTTGAAGGGCATGCAGGTGATCCCAAGCGAGGCATAGAGAAGAGTCTGTTTCTCCAGGCTGCCTGGAGATGTTATGTGAGCTTGGACAACTGCTTGTGTTCTCCATGCCTCTGAAGGATCAGTACTCATAACCCAGTTATAAGAAATGTAAAGATTAAATATGATAGTGCACATTGAGTGCTGGCTGCCTGGTGTGTGATAACACTCAACATGTGCAGGCTGTGCTAAGGATGATGATAGTGATGATGATGGTGAGGATGGTGGTGGTGATGGTGATGGTGTGGATGGTGGTGGTGATGGTGATAGTGAAGGTGAGGATGGTGGTAGTGATGGTGAGGATGGTGGTGGTGATGGTGAGGATGGTGGTGGTGATGGTGAGGATGGTGGTGGTGATGGTGAGGATGGTGGTGGTGATGGTGAGGATGGTGGTGGTGATGGTGATGATGATGGTGAGGATGGTGGTGGTGATGGTGACAGCGAGAATGGTGGTGGTGATGGTGACAGTGAGGATGGTGGTGGTGATGGTGACAGTGAGGATGGTGGTGGTGATGGTGACAGTGAGGATGGTGGTGGTGATGATGATGGTGAGGATGGTGGTGGTGATGGTGATAGTGATGGTGAGGATGGTGGTGGTGATGGTGACAGCGAGAATGGTGGTGGTGATGGTGACAGTGAGGATGGTGGTGGTGATGGTGACAGTGAGGATGGTGGTGGTGATGGTGACAGTGAGGATGGTGGTGGTGATGGTGATAGTGATGGTGGGGATGAGAGGGATGATGATGTGAGGATTCTGATAGGGATGATGATGGGGATGATGGTGCGGATGATGATGTCAGGATGATGATGGTGAGGATGATGGTGATGCTGATGTGAGGATGAGGAAGATGGAGATGATGATGGCAATGATGGTGCATGTGACGATGGTGAGGATGATGAGATGGTAAAGATGGTTTCTAACTTTATGACAAGTTGCCGCCACTAACTTTGCTGCTCTTTGTGGAGTCACTTGGTGAGGACCTCTGTGTCCTTGAGGGGCACAGTCAGGGCATCCTGATCTTAGAGCTCTGTGAAAAGGCACAGCTGGCACTAGTGAGGAGCATTTCCCCTGCTCATTCAATCAGGCAGAATTGGTCTCTGCTGCCTCTGACTGAGAATAGGGATGGGCTCAGTGAAAGAGAGCAGCTTCTAGTACATTCCACAGGTCTCAGTGTATTCAGGGTACACTGTGTGTCCATATGTTGTATGTTTTATAGATGAAATCTACAAAATGCTCTTCCTTATTTGACTCACATTTTTACTTAAATAAATATACATTCAAAGGGAATTTTATGCAAGTTTTTTTTTTTCATTTTTCCCCAACTCACACTCTTACCTACTCAAAATTCCCTTGTCCCTACACTCCCTAAAATCCTTCCCTGTACAAGTTCAGTTTGAGAAGTCTGCCAGAATGTTCTTGGCTGCCTGAGTAGGGGGAGACGACAAGGGGTGTCATTGGGTTTGTCCCTGAGTCCTGATTTTGTCACCAGAAAAACAAGGGCCTTTTCTGTGTGGACTGGGATGATTAAATGTGTTGGAAAGTGTCCCCCTGGGGCCTGGAAACCAGTGAGGTGAAGGCCTGAGCCTCTTTCCCACAGATGGCAAGTTTTGGGGTGACTGCTAGCTAAAGCTTACCCCCACAGCCTGGTTCTAGTCTGACCTCTGTGTCTCACACTCCAGAACCCCTGGATCCCTCAAGGAAAAAGAGAGAGATCTGATGCGCAAGAAGAGGAGGAGCTGAGGATGCTGAACAGGAGTGGGGGGAAGCAGAGGAGAGGAGAGGGAAGCTAGGAGAAAAGGGAGGAAGAGGGGAGAGAAATGGGGAAGAAGAGGGAAGGAGCTGAGGAAAGGGAGGAGGAGAAGAAGAAAGGGGAAGTAGGGAGGAAGAGGGGGAGGAGGAAAAGAGAGGGAGGGAAGGAGACAGAGGAAGAAGGAGGAAGAGAGGAGAGCAGCAGGGAGCAGGGCCAACCCAGAAGCTCCCCTGGCCAGCGGTGCCCTCTGCTCCCCTCCTCCACTCCCCAGCATTCTCTACTCAGACCTTGGCTCCTGGTCCAGAGTGCCCAGCAGTTCACATTTAATTACTTCATAAAAACTGGAAAGTAGAAGAGGAAGAGTTAAATGTTCTCCTAAAAGGAGGAAACTGCAGCTAATCCCAATTAGGAGGAAGTCCCAGGCTATTGAAACGCTACAATCCAATTACATCAGGTAAAATGAATTACTCCGTTAATGCTGACTTATTATGAAGACACCTTCTTATTGCTCTCATTAATAATCTTTAGACATCATTTTAGCACATATTGGCTGCAATAACATTTCTATTAGCATCATGGTGAAGCAAGGCTGACAATTAAAATAAAAAATAAATCAACCCAAGGAGTGAACAAACGTAATTATAGTTCAGAAAGAGCTTTTATGTGTATTTGATTAGTCAATGGAACAGCGCCTCCTTCTTGCCTTGAACTTGTGTTAGTTCCAATCCGTGCAGATTTCTGGGGTCAGGGGAGGGGTGAGGAGGTGTGTGTGTGCATGCGCACGCGCCTGTGTGTGTGTGTGAAACACAGAGAGAGACAGAAAAGATGGAGGAGCTTGTCAATCAAGAAAAGGTTCAAATCCCAGGTCCTGGCTCTCTCTGTGGCCGATGCGTCTTAGTTTCCCCATTTCCAAAACTGGCATTTTTGAAACTTTCTAATTTCTAGATTTATTTACTATTGTCTACAAAATTTAGAGTTCTACAAAATTTCCCTACCTGGAAGGACTGAAATCCCTAAGTACTGAGTGCCAGGGGGCAGGAGCCCAAGAGAAGAATTATTTCCAGGTATGCTGCTGTGTGCCTGTCACTTGATTTCTTGGAAAACCTCCTCACTAGTGCCAGCTGTGCCTTTTCACAGAGCTCTAAGATCAGGACGCCCTGACTGTGCCCCTCAAGGACACAGAGGTCCTCACCAAGTGACTCCACAAAGAGCAGCAAAGTTAGTGGCGGCAACTTGTCATAAAGTTAGAAACCATCTTTACCATCTCATCATCCTCACCATCATCATCCTCACGTCCTCCTCATCATCATCCCCATCATTCTCCTCACCATCATCATCCTGACATCATCATCCACACCATCATCCCCATCATCATTCTCAATGGGGACATTTTTGGAGATCACGACTTGGGAGACTTGGGGAGAAGGGCTGCTGCCAAATGTCCTACAATGCCCAGGACAGTCCTGACCACAAAGAGTTTTCCAGCCCCAGAGTCGACAGGGCTGAGGTTGAACAACTGTGTCCCAGGCCATTCCTCAGACGGTGCATATTTGCACAACTGGAATGAAATAGCCACAGCAGAGAGCCAAGCCCAGGGCCCCAGGTGTGAGCGCACTCCTCCCCCAAATAGCAAATGGAAATTCAGCACAAAACTAGCTTAAGTACGATCATGATTAAATGCTCAAATAATTATATGTAGGTAGTCTCAAATAGTTGCATATATACACACACAGTAACACACTGTCCATCCGTGCCCTTAGCGCTCCACCTGCTAATCTGAACTGGCCCCTTTCCAGAAGTTCACACACCTGTATAACTGTATAACGCCACGTATGTACATGTAGATCCGTTCATATTACCATAGATAATATCTCATCTATACGCATACATAGTGATATGTATTTCATAAGTAAACTTATAACCTATGGGCCTTCAAAGGTGATGTGAAAGAAAGGGTAAAAACTGACTAAGGTAATTTTAGGTAAATAAAAATAAATGTCTCTAGAACTTTCTATTTTTAAACTCGTCATTTCTAGAAATTCCTACAATGGTCAAGATGCTGGGTACCAAATGTAATAAAATTCAGGACTGCCCCAGAACATGTCCTGCCAGCAAAATCACCACAGGACAGATCTGAAGTTAAGCTCTCCTTTCCGGTTCTGTATAAAGGAAGAGCACCCAGAATTTACAAACTGAGCTATTCATAACTGTTGTCTGAGGGAACTGATAGTCTTGATACTGAACAATACTAAGGGCAAAAACTGGATCGGGGGCTAAGAAAAAGCTCATCATCGGCCATCACTTATCATTTCGAGTGAGGAAGGTGAGCCATCCAAAGGACCTAACTGTGCTCTTTGGTTGACTTTATTTTTTTTTTCATGCTTTGGAATGTTCTTTTTTTATTATTATTATTAAAATTTACATATACTTGCCATTAATTGTAATCCCCATGTATTCCCCATCACCATCTCACCAGTGCACCATCACCTCAGTCCCTCGTGTTGAGGGAAGATGGTTGACTTTAAAATTAAATGGTGGGGCTCTCTGGTGGCGCAGGGGTTAAAGTCTCAATGCTATCATGCCTTTGCCACCCACAGTAGCCTGAGTTCAATCCCCAGGCAGGGAGGGACCCCACATGGCGTAGCAGACCTCTCCTGCCACGCACGCTGCTCCCCTCAGTGAGTTTCAGTGGATCCATCACTCTGCTCCCCACTCTGTGTCTCTGGTGAATCCTCTCATCTCCCATTCCCCCACTCTGGCCTGGACCCCAGCTCTTGTATGCATAAATAAATTAAAAAATTAATTAATTAAATGGCCTATTTCAACTTTGTGTTCATCTTCCATGGCAGTACAGAGTGGTTAACAAGGATCTGTATTTAGGACCTTGCCATTTCCAGAACTCCAAAATCATGGATTAAAATCACATACCAGGACCTCATGGACCTGAAATCAAGGTGTTGACCACAGCTTGGTTGGGGGGGTCTTCTCCCAACCTTGCCACAGTTTATTTTCAGAAGCCAGTTCCTTAGGGCCACAGGAGGGAGGTCTCTGTTGTCTGCCTGCCAGCCCAGGGATGTACAAGTCTCAGGTCATATTCCTGGAAGAAAAAGGCTGATGTGCTTAGAATCTGGGGCCAGGAAGTCCCCCCTGAAAGCTCCTGTCCTCTGGGATGTGAGCGCTTCCCAAAGTTCAGTCCCCAGAAACAACAGGATCTTGTTTTAAAGCCAAAGCTTTTCATTTAAAGGTTCAGACTGTGTCCCTCTGCTTTGCCACAGTATCTGACGTGCCCAGTCTTGAACTACATGCGTGAACTTTTGGAATGCTCTTCGTATCCATTTGTCCATCTCTGCATAACAAATCACCCCCCAAATCTAGCAGATGAAGACTGCAAGATATACCATCCTAGCCATTTCTGAGAGTTGGGGACCCATCATGACTGAGCCGGGTGCCACACATCTGGTGTCTCCGGACCCTGCAGGGAACACCCTTCACCTGAAGGAGGGACTGGACTGGAGTAGATGCTTCTATGCAAACTGCCTTGGATACAGGGGAGAGGCCTCATTGGTCTCCTTGCCATGTGACACATTCCATAAATAAAACTACCTGTGACATGCAGATAGATTCGCCCAAGCAAGGGGTCTGAGGTGGATTCCCCCAAGCAAAAGGTGTTTAACAAAATAGGAGCAAACTCAAGATGGAAGCCACAGGAACTTTGATCACTTAAGGCATCCCTTCTGCAATGTGTCCCTTCTGCAATGTGGGAGGGGACAGCACGAAGGTATGAGACTGGGGGGCAGGGAGACTTTGAGGCCATGCTCTCTGTGCCTCAGTGTTCACTTATAAAATAGGGCTAATGATGACCCCCAAAGTTCATATATGTAGAAACATATATTAGTTTCTAGAATATGCTAGAATTGCTTCTGACATATAATAAGCACTGAATAAACATTGTTTTTAAAAAATCATTACCAATTTTATTCAGTTGGTAATTTGCTGAGTACTGGATCTTCAAGCTTGCAAAGGAACTAGGGGAATAGATTAGAAAGAAATGTTTAAGCACCAAAATATAGTAAGAAAACTGCAAAATCCTTTTTCATGTATTCCAGACTTCCTCTTCTGGATAGGAATTTATAAGACATCATCTTTCCATTGGAATAACTGGAAACATTGAATGAATTTTTTTAACTCTATTTGAAGGTTTCAGAGAAACACCAGGCAACCATGATCTGAGGGAAAAAGACCCCAACAAGAAGGTAAAATCTTTAAAATGAGTGTGACCTTCCTACATCTTTTCTGTGTGAGGCACCTGCCAGTACTTATATGGCAGGGATGGAGAGGCTGAAACCCAACCTCATCTCAGTACCTGATTTGATTGAGGTGATCTGCTTTTATTCTAATTGCCTGTCAGAAGTTAACCTCCCTCAAAGAAAAACTCAGCAGCCACCCCCCCCACAATTTTTAATACACAATGTTACACATTCAATAAAAAATTATCAGTCATACCAGCAGCAGGAATAAGAGAATAAAGAAGACTATAGAACAGACTCACAAGTAATCCAGATATTGGAGTTATCAAATACGACATTTAAGTGACTGTGATTCTTACATTAAAGAAAATGTAATTACGAAATACAGAATTTAGTCAGCGAACTAGGACCTATACCTAATAAATCAAACAGAAACTCAAAAGGGGAGAACTACAATAACTGAAATTAAGAATTAACAGATTAGAATTAACAGATTAGATGGCTAAAAAGAGCACGAGTGACCTGGAAAGGTACATACATTGAAAATATCCAGATAGGGAGTAGAGAAAGAACAGAGAACAAGCAATTTCTGAGAAGATAACGGTTGAGAATTTGCCCAAACTGCAAAAGACATCAAGAGATACTTTCAAGATGGGATACAAATGACATTAAATTAAATGAATCAAGAGATACTTTCAAGATGGGATACAAATGACATTAAATTAAATGAATACAGAAGTAAATATAAAGAAAATTTGCACATGATAAAATAACTGCAGAAAATAAAGATGAACAGAAAAATCTTAAAATCATCTTTGGATGTAAAAATGATCACACACACACACACATCACCCAGTTAACTGGATCTCAGCCAAACTCCTAGAGAAACATACTTAGCATCTATAGACAGGAAACGAGTATGTCTTTAATATGTTTGCCATCACGTGACAAGAAAACTGTCATGGGCATGACGACTATGCCCAGCCAGGACTGAAATCCAGGTGGGTGAGTCAATGTCCTCTCTGGCATTTTGGGGTGCTCCTGCCATTTACTTGACCTCTCTGTTTCTTACCCACAAGGTTGTTATGAAAATTAAATAAGATACTGTGTATGGAAGTGTTGTCCACACTAGAATTCAAGGTTTAAAGATAAGGTTTCTCCACCATAAGATACCACCTAACACCAGTGAGAATGGCACTTATTAAAAAAACTAGCAACGACAAATGTTGGTGAGGATGTGGTGAAAAGGAACTCTACTACACTGCTAGTGGGAATGCAAACTGGTCCAGCCTCTATGGAAAGCTGTGTGGAGGTTCTAACCCAGCAATCCCACTCCTAAGGACATAAAAACATCATTCAAAATAATGCATGTACCCCTATGTTTAGTGCAGCATTATTTTAATAGGTAAAACTTGGAATCAACCCAAATGCCCCAAAATAGATGACTGGATCAAAAAAATGTGGTATATATACACAATGGAATATTACTCAACAATCAAAAAGGATAAACCAGAGCCGATCGTAGAAACATGGATGGAGCTTGAAGAGATTACGCTCAGCTGAAATAAGTCAGAAGGAAAAAGAAAAGTACCGATGGTCTCCTTTATAGGAAGAACACAGGGAGTCAAGGAAAAACTAAAATAATACTAATTTAAAAAAGACAAAATGAAAATAGACAGATACAAAACTGAGATATTCT
Organism: Galemys pyrenaicus; assembly: GCA_019455555.1. Lineage (NCBI taxonomy): Eukaryota > Metazoa > Chordata > Mammalia > Eulipotyphla > Talpidae > Galemys > Galemys pyrenaicus. Next base: position 4,674,988 of record JAGFMF010012032.1, read on the forward strand.
GCAGGGAAGAGGGAAGGATTAGGATCAAGGCAGGGGCAGAAAGAGCACAAGGGACTACAGTGATGGTGCACAGGTGAACTGGTGATGGGAATTCTATAGGGACTACACCCAGAAAAGAAAGCAAACATTGTAAAAATAAAAATGAATTAATGAATAAATAAACAAACAAATATAAGGTTTCTTTCTCCAGGAAGCCCACCCTCATTCACCCAATCTCTGAAACTTCTCTTGGGGTTTAGGATGCTCCCTGTAAACCACACACCTGTTCTTATGCACCCAGCAGCTCAGTACTGAAACTGCCTTTATTATACAAGTACCTTCCTCGCAAGCAGAGAGCTCCTGGCGGCAGCACAGAGCCTTGAGTCTCTATTCTCATCACAAAACAGAGCTGGTTCTGCAAGAGTTTACAATTGAGCATTTCTGGGTTGTAATGAGAGGCCAGGTCCTGTGCTCAGAGTTTGCAGACATTGTCTCCTATAGCTTCACAGTGGCCTTTGGGAGATACTACTGCTGTGCCCATTTTATGGATGGAGAAACTGAGGCTTAGAGCAGTGACAGAAGACACCTGCAGGCAGCTGGCAAGGAAGCAGCAGCCAGGTTTGGGGCTCTGACCTTAGGATTCCACTCTCAGTCATTCTGACCTTCCGGTCGGTCTCTGTGACCCTCAGGAGAAGTAGAGCTGGGGAGCCCAACCTCGCAGGGCTGCACTCAATTAGGGGGCCCCAGGGAGGGCCTGGCCAGGACTGTCCCAGACACCCGTCCCTCTGGCTGGGAAACCGCAAAGCAAAACAACTGAGCGCCCGAGGCACTCAAATGTATTCCCCTTATGCCATCCTCAGAAAGAGAAATCAAAAGCCTGTCTCTTGTTCCAAAGCTTGAGGTTAAAGAAAAAAACTCCCCAGCCACAGGTAGTTAAGTGATTATAAACTGTAAAAATAAATCAGCCTGATATAATTGCTCCAAGGAAAAAGATGACCAACATATTTAAAATGTCCACGGTGCCCCCTTTCCCATCTCCATTTGGCATTCTCTAATTACCTTCACATTTCATTTCCATCAGCAAGATGACCTGTATTTCCTTCGAGAAGTGCCGGGGAGGGGCCTGGCTGAGGAGCAAGGGCCCTGGTGATAAATCAGGCTCGCCATTAAGAGTGAAGTGCTCATCTCGGCAGCGCTAAATGCAGGATTTATAAAGATGTCTCCACCATCCAGCCCAATTGTGGACACTATAATAAATTCATGAGCGGGTGCCAGGGTAGCACACTTCATTATGTGCAAGGCTCCTGGCCATTAATCTAGCCGGGCGGCCGGCAGGATTCCTGGGGAAGAGAGACAAATTTATGCGGCCCAAACTTACTCATTCCATTATGGATTGAATAGGCCCGGCTCCAGGCTGCACAGAGGCGAGGGGACCATTTTTTACACTTTGGATCAAGTGTTTGTAACTCCCCGTTGTGTCTTATTTCTTCCACAATAACGCCCTAATTTTCGCCTTCATGGGGCAAGGCTTCTAGAGACCTTCATTGCTGCCACTTATTCCAGATAAAATATTTATACAATCAATTGACAGAGAGCATTTTCCCTTAAATGTTCTATTAACATGGAAATGCTCATTTGCAAAACGGCCTGGGAGCCTCTCTAGACACTTAACCCTTTCCTTCACCAAGCAGGAAGCTGGCAGAGGGGCTCACAAGGAAAAAGGGCAGGTGGGTCACGCCCAAGGTACCTTCTTCGCCCTGCGTGTGTTGCTTGCACGCCTGATGTGAGTCCATGTGGTCGTGTGCAGACACGCCATCATTCTACCGCGAGAGACTTTGGTCTCTCGTTGGAACTAAAATTGGAAATTTCTAGAAGCAGCTGGATTTACGCCCTACTCCTGTTGTAACACTACTACAATGATGGTTTCCAAGGGCCTGTGGTCAGGCCGGTCAATACCTGACACATGGACTACCTCTTCTCCTTCCTGCACGGAGAACAGCATATTTCGTAGGTGAGCCTAGACGAACGTTTCTCAACACACATAGTTAATACCAATAATTCTCCATCGATTAAAATAACAGGAATGGCAGCGCTTATATAGTGTTTACAATGAGTCTGCGGACACATAGTAGGATGCATGTAACTCTTTAATTTCCACAACACCCTACAGGTAGCTCTAACACCATCCTGTGTTACAGCTGAGGAGACCGGGGTACAGCAAGGTGAGGACGTTTGACCAGGAGCACACGACAGTGAATGGTACCATTGTGAGTACGACCTGGAGGGTGGCTTTCCAGCCATTCCATGCCTCACTAGACATCGCCCCAAACACACCACTGACACCGCTACATAGGCCCCACGTCTGGAGTCCGGGCTGGAGTGCATAGGGCCAAGATGAGAACATGCAAGCTAAACTGAAGGGGATGACAATGACCGTTCAGAAGGTCTTGAAGCCACATGTGACAGGTAATGGACAGGTGACAAAAAGGCTTTCCAGGTGGGGCACAGCACAAACCAAGGCACGGAGAAATGACACTGCACTTGTGATTGGGTGCAGGGCACAGAAAGATGCTCGCTACAGCATCTAGAGTCATCGCATATGCCCAAGCTTTGTTGATACATTAGGAAAGAGAAAGGAGTAGAATTTGCCTGAAATCTCTTCCCCAGCACTCCATGACTCCTCCTCTGCAGAGGAAGTGGCTTCCTTTACTCCATGACTATTTCTTTGTCTGTTTTCCAAGTTCCAGAACTTGGTGTCTACCTGCTGAGATGAAGGTCCCAAGGGTATGGGTGAAGGAGGTAGAGATAGGAAGAACACTGCTCTCCACTATCTCTGGTGAATCCTCTCATCCCCCATGTCACTGGTCTGTACCCCAGCTCTTGTATGCATAAATAAACAAAAATAAAAGTCACTTTATCTTGCTCATGATTCTGTGGGGAAAAAATTCAGGAAGGGCTCAGCCAGGTGGTTCATCTCTGAGTCACATGGTGTGGGCTGTGGGGGAGGGGCTGGCAGAACTGCTTCCAAGATACCGCTGGCCTCCCATGCTGTTGCTTTGGTGATGTGGCTGGAAGGGGGCTCAGCAGGCTGCTTCCCCTCTCCATGTGGCTCAGGGTTTATTCCGTGGAGCATGAGGTCACAACTTCTTCCATGGTACTTAGGATGCCAACGGTAATGTTCTTCAGCAGCAAGAAGTGGAAGTTGCTGGGCTGAGAAACTAACACAGTGAATCTTCTACCATGCTCTAGTGGTCAAGTAGCCACAGAATCCATAGGGGTTAAGAGGAGAGAATATGGAGTCCCAGTTCTAGGCAGAAAAAGAGTCAAACTTATGACCATCTTTAATCTGTTACTGCTCACTCTACATGTCTCGCTCTCCCCTTAGGGAGGATAAAAAGATGAACATGAGGCAGAGAAGATGATAAATGTGCAGAAAAGCATTTTTTCTCTTTCCCAAGAAACTTCTCAGTCCCTCAGTACCAGTGAAAATAGATTTCTGGCAGTTTCTTCCCTAAAGATCACCAGACTTGTCTGAGCCCCTGGAGAGCTTATAGCTCAAAGTCAAGCTAGAGCTCTTTCTTGAAAACTTAATATCAAAAAGTTAATTTCTTCAGAAAAAAAATGGAAAAAGTAAACTTTCCAAACCATGAGAGAAAAAAAAAAAATCTGTGAGGCTTGCAGGAGGAGAGCAATGAACACAGCATTTAAAACAGAAAATGTGGCATAAAATGGAAAACACCAAGTCAAATGAAAGAAATGAGAACGTGTATGCATGTTCCCGGGTCACACCAGCCTATGAAGAAGCAAATAGGGCGTGGGATGCCATCATTACCTATTTGCTTGTCTCTGTGCAGGGTTCAAGGGTCCAGATTTGTTCCTACATGGTGCCAAGTTTTTCTTGAATTTCTGGGAAACTCTCTGGTGGGCTCATTACTAAGTCCAACCAATGTCAAGATCACATCCTCTGGGCTTCAATGCTCCCAGCCAGTTGATGTCACTGCTACCTCCCTTAGGATGTACAGACACACCCGCCACCTTGGAGTCTCAGGTGCTGGAGCTACTGGTGGGTAGTACAACCAGGCATATGGGCTACAGGTTGCTACATGGGGCTCCCAGAACTTTCCTCCCTATAATTCTATGATGAGAAAACTCATGAGCAAGATATAGCACACTGTCCCTAAGAAAAATCTCTTCTCATCTTTAACCTCCATGACTTTGCCTATAGATAGCTTGATTGGCAGTGGTTGCAGGGCCTGTCTCCAGAACATTCCTCAGACCCCTGAATGTACACGCTGGGCTACATTTAGGGCCACACACAGCTATAGCAGAGCACAGCTCCCATGGAGGTAAATGACTTTAAATGTCCTGTTCAAGGATTCACAGATGGGAATAAAAGGAAAATTGGACTCCATCTTACTTGTGTGAATCAAGCCTAAAGGAAATGAAACAAGAACTCAAAAAGGGCATTAGAGAGAACGATAGACAAACTCAGACTAAAGAAAGCAAATAATAAACTGTCTTTACAAAGTATCATATTATTATAAAAATAATATCCCCGATGAAGCTGTAATAGGCCTGTATGAACCTTGAAAAAGTTCAATTTGCTGGAATGAATGGAGGAATTAACAGAGATGTAATTCTGAGGGGCTTACAACGCTCAGATTCCTTCGATGCACCAAGTAAACTGAGAAAACTTGAATGACACCTAGCACACCCAACTTTGTTCCATAAATACCTTCATATTCAAAAAGCTTTCCACGTACCACACTATCAAGAAAACCATTGCAAAAAAAAGAAGCTTACAGGTCAAATTCCCTGACAGAACTAAAATAAATGGGAACTTTTCTAAACCACCACAAGGAAAATAACAGAAAGTTGGATAATAAATAAATAAGAAATTCTCATAAATAGTTATTGAGTCAAAAGGGAAATAAAAACTTCAGTTACAGACTATTTTGAAAATCATAAAATGCGAACAAAACAATGCTTTGTCAAAGCTGATGGATGGTTGCCAAAGCTACACTTAGAGAAAAGAAATGCAAAGCAGTAAATTGTTTTATTATTAAATGATAAAGGGTAAAAATAAACTAAATCTTTGCTTCAAGAATTTAGCAAACAAACAAAATAAACCCAAATAAAGGTGGATAAAGTTAAGTAGATAAAAGCAAAAAATGATCAATTTAAGAAAACAGTATACATGTTTAAGATGACTCATTAAACCATAAGAAAACAGATTTTACTCTGGAAAAATTTAGATGCAAAGGAAAGTGAAAACACACCCAAATAAACCTAGAAATGAGAAGGAACTGTAATAAGAGATAAGAGCTTTTTTTAATGAAATAATAAAGTTCTTTCTAAAGAAAAAAGTAAAGTAGAAAAGCATAAGGGAAAAAAAATAGACACCAACACAAAAGTTTCCATACTTTCAAGAATTTAAAAATCAAAAGCATATGACAATCTAGGGGGAAAACATTTTTAATGTATGTGGTTGACTAATCAACTAAATTAATACGAATCAAAGACTACCCAATAGAAAATGGGAAAAGAATATGTATAGGCAACTCATAAAATAAAAATTATTAAAGCCCAATACATTTTTGAAAAAATACTAATCTGAATAGTAATAAAAACCAAAATAATGAGGCAGATATTTGAAAGATAATGGCTGGAGTTCATGAAGGCCTAGGCAAACTGGCTTGGAAATAAGAACCAAAGAGCTTTAGAATACTTGTAACCTTTGACTTAACAGTACTATTTCTAAAAATACATGCTAAGGACATAATTATGTGTATATGTTTATTTATAAAACTATAAATTCCAGCATTACTCATAAGAAAAAAATAGAAGTGACAAATCTCTAACAACAGGAAACTGGATAAATGAATGTGTTACATTTTTGGCATAAGATACAATGTAATGCTTAAAAATCAGTGTCATATAAATTTTTTCATGTTTCATTAAGCAAAATAGCGATATGCCTAAACAAGTAGATTTAAAGTTTAAAGTTTAAAAAGAATTTGAAATACATGTGATTTTTAATTTTTAAATTTAGTTTTCTATGTATTTCAAGTTCTATAAAACTACTCTATTTTTTAAATCAAGTTAAAAATTTGCTGTCTTTCATAGATCTAATTATGAAGGAAATTTCCCAAAAAAATTTTCAACGAAATGGACATTTTCTAAGAAAAAAGATTGATCAAAATGTACTTGTGGCATTTCAAAAATGTCGAAAATTACCATTGAAAACATCTCCAGGGCTAGATTGTCTTTATGTGACTATTTGCACATTTCCAGAGGGCCAAATGAGTTCCACACTAACAGTCATCCCAAAGTTAGAAAAAGAAAGCTTTCCTTTTATACCATAGCAAAAAATATGACAAAGATAACACAGAACTCCATAGCACAATCTCACTTAAAAAAAGATAAATGCAACTGTTTTCTCAATTTAAAAATAAACTAACAAATTAAAACCAGCAGGATGTTCAAATGTGCAAACTAAATAGGGTTCCAAATATTAGTTATGCCAGGAATTAAACAATGAGTTTAATATTAGCAACATCCATTAAGACAAAACTTCACTTCATTAAATCAAAGGGATATAGAGGTATATTCCACCTAGTTATTTCAAGAGATGCTAAAGGGAAATTTGATCACACTCAATTTTCGGTTCTTAGTAACTTGGAAAGAGAACACTTACCTCCTTACTGTGTTAAGATCTGGTATAGTGGTTTAAAACATGTGCCTTGGCTGCTTCTCCTTGATAGAGACAGACAGAATAATCCCCATGGAGCAGGCAGTGTCACGATGGAGATTAAAAATTAGAATATGTGAAATAGGGCCTCCCTGGTGGTGCAGTGGGTTAAGCAAAGCACTATAAAACAAATCGCAGCCACTGCAGCACAGTTCGATCCCTGCCGCAGGCCAGGGAGGGGACCCACATGGTGTAGCAGACCTCTCCTGCTTCGCCCGCTGCTGCCCTAGGCAGTGTGTTTCAGTCAGTCCGCCTGTTCTGCTCCCCGCTCTGTCTCTGGTGAATCCTCTCACCTTCCTGGACTCTGGCCTGTACCTCAGCTCTTGTATACATAAATAAATAAATCTTTTTTAAAAAAAATAATATGTGAAATACATGGATGAAGCGATATGATCTTAAGAGAGTTTCTGCAGAATAACTCAGTGAAAAAGTGTGTGTGTGTGTGTGTGTGTGTGTGTGTAGGGACTGAGGGGGTATAGAAAAAAGCAAGATAGGTCACGTGTCAAAAATTTTTAAATCTAGGATGGAGGTGTATGAGCTCCCTATAAACCTGTAAATGTAATCTAAAATCAAAGAACATGACTTTAAAGTAAAACTAATTGTATCATTCCAAATTAATAAATGCAAAAATAAATCATATCTTACTTGATTTTTTCACAACATTGTTTCTATTTGGCATAATAAAAATTATTTTTAAAGTAAAGATTTTGAAAAATCCAAAACAATGAAGTGAAAAATTATTTTTTTAAAGATTTATTTATTTATACATACAAGAGCTGGGGTACAGGCCAGAGTCCAGGATGGTGAGAGGATTCACCAGAGTGGGGAACAGAACAGGCAGACTGACCGAATCACACTGCTGAGGGGAGCAGCAGGCAAGGCAGGAGAGGTCTGCTGCGCCATGTGGGTCCCCTCCCTGGCCTGCAGCAGGGATCGAACTTGTGCTGCAGTGGGTGCGGTTTCCTCCATAGTGCATTGCTTAACCCACTGCGCCACCAGGGAGGCCCTGAAAAATTATTAGAACCAAGTAAAATCTAATATGGTATCTGAATTCACAATAAAATGTACAAAATATATTTTTTCATAGCAGCAAGAGTTAGAAGATAAACATGATCCCAGACACAAAACATTAATATACACAGCATATTTAAGAATATGATTTATAATAGATATATAAAACTAAAAACATTTTATGGAGGTGCCACAAAATAAACTATTATTATATCTATTGTCTGTTATATCTACTAAGTAAAGTAGAGACCATATTTCTGGATAGGCAGATAAAATATTGAATGGATGTCCATTATTTCTAAATGTTATAATACAGCTCATACATTTCAAACCAAGTCCCACTGAGATCCACCTGGAAGATCAAGGAAAGGTAGTATCTGATGGTGATGAATCTAAAAACTTTCTGGAAGAAGAATGAGGCAAAATTATTCAGAACTTTGTTGGGGTCGGGAGAAAGCATGTAACCAGGACTGATATAACTTGACCGTGTATTAAGATACACTATAAATACAATAATGAAAACTGTAAGGTACTTCTCAGTCAGTACATGTCAGGTTCTGCTATTGCAATGAACAACCCCAACCAAGGGCTTGGCTCCACTTCTGACTCCATGAGATGGACTCAGGGGCAGAAAAGAACAGGGTTCTGGAATGTTCCCCCACTGTCAAGTAGAAGAAAAAAAATTTAGAAAAGAAAAGAAATAAACTCCTCAGTTTAGAGGAGACCCACATCTTACTCACATCTCTCTTGGCACAGCTAGTTGGAAGACACCATGCAGACATAAGTAGGCCAGGAAGTGAAGGGTGACCACTTCTCTATAAGCCAGCAGGCCCAAAACATACAAAAGCTTGCAGGAAAAAAAGCAAAGGAGCAGGTAACCCTGGAATACACCCTACCAAGAATGAACTTGAAGGCCAGTTTAATGAAATGGCAATTTTAGGGGCCTCCCCAGTGGCCTGGGGTTGAGTCTCAGCGCTCTTACTGCTCAGCCCTGAATTCAGTCCCCAGCCAGGGAGGGGACCCACATGGCGCAGCAGACCTCTCCTGCCTCGCCCGCTGCTCCTCTCGGCAGTGTGTTTCAGTCCATCTCCCTGTTCTGCTCCCCACTCTGCCTCTGGTAAATCCTCACCCTCCACATCTCTGGCCCACACCCAGTTCTTCCACGCAAAGTCAATAAAACCTTTTCTTTAAAAAATGGCAATTTTCAAGTTTGCTGGTTTTAAGCTAAAAAAGTGTCTTGCTTTAAAATAAAAAATTTTAAGGTTGATTTAAAAAAAAAACCTATCTATATACTACACGTGATAGCATTATGTCAAAGAAGATAGAATTAGGTAATAAAACCAATAGAAAGGCTGATTAAATATTTTAGTTTGTCCCATAATAAACTTCAGATGCTAAATATACAAAGCAATCTTTTAAAAAACAGAACTAAATATGAAAAATATGTATCTTTAATCTTACCTTAGTCATATATATTATTAAAATGAAAACCTCGCTCTGTATGTGTTTGTATATCTGTGTATATATTCATCATGTTTACATATGATTAAGATAGAAATTACTGATCTTAAAGACAATGGGATAAATTCCAAGAAAAAGAAAGAATTTGACCAAAGTACATTAAAATTGCTTAATGTAAAAACTCATTCATGCATGCATATATACATATATTATACACATCCATAAAAGTCAAACAATAGACTGGGGGAAATATTTATAATAAAACCATTATCTTAATAAAGACTAGTATACAGAGTTTATAAAAAACAAAAATAGAAAATATCCCACAGAAAAATGTATAAGGACATGAATAGACAATTCACACAATAAAGACTTACAAACAATTGCAATCATTTTTTAAAAATCAACCTCAGAAAAATGTAAATTTTAAAATAAGACACTGTTCTTTGCTTAAAAACAGCAAATTCTAAAATTGCCACTTTTAATGAAAATTCGTAGAAATTTGCTTTCATATTCATTCTAATGGGAGTATATTCCAATCATTTTTCTGACTGGAAAATGTAACAATAGCAAAAACACTAGGGAAAACCCCAAGTGTTCAACAAGAGAATATTTCTTGAATAAATACTAACACATCCATACTGTGGTCTATCAATATACCTTAGGAATAACAATGCTTACAAATGTATTTAATGACATAAATAACACATATATTTTAATGTCAACTTGAAACAAACAAAAACAAAATAAAGTGGCAATTAATCATCATGACTTCTGTTTCAGGAAAATTGAGGCAAAAAAACATGCATAGTACAGAATAACAATCTAAAGGGAACTATAAAACTATCCATGTGGCGATCTCTGCAATATAAAGAATTTTTACTTTTTCTCCTTATTTGTTCTTATTTTCTTTATAGGCATTGCACTACTAAAATAATCCAAAAAAATACAATTTCAAGAAAAAGGCTTTAAAACATCTTTTTATTTAGTTTAACAATATTTCTATTTAGTTCAACAAAGTTCTCAATGTTTATTAAGTGTTCCTAAATGTGTTCATCTTTAAATGTGGTAGCTGAGGATACTCAAGTGCAAAGAAGGTAGCTATGGTACCCAAGTGCTACCGCTGCCATGCCTGTGTCCCTGACAGACATCATAAATCAACCCCAGAGTTCTCCCCACACTACTAAAATAATCCAAAAAATACAATTTCAAGCAAAAGGCTTAAAAACATCTTTTTAATTTAGTTTAACAAGATTCTGAGTGTTTATTAAACATTCCTAACTGTGTTCATCTTTAAATATGGTAGCTGAGGATACTCAAGTGCAAAGAAGGTAGCTATGGTCCCCAAGTGCTGCCACCTCCATGCCTGTGCCCCTGACAGACATCATAAATCAATCCCAGAGTTCTTCTGCACAGGTTTAGATGCTCACCAGACACAAGCTCTCTGGAGCGCCACTACCAGTCATTTCAGCGACTCCTTGTCTGCAGTGTTGGAAGAGCCTTGAAATGCTCATCAAAAGACAAGCGTTCTCATTCTAGATCTGCTACCAGCCGATACCGCCATTGTGCTCACCAGCTGCCCGGTGCCCGTGACGCCTAGTCTCTCTCTGCAGGTCTGCATTTCTCAATGGTGGCACTGCTGTCATTGTGAACCGGGTAACTCCTGATGGGACTTGGCACTGCATCTGTGCTTGAGCACCACTTCTGCATCTCCTCATCCTGGTGAGGGATGGAAAGGGGGTGTGAGCATGCACCCACCTGCCATCCAGACCGCTCTTTGAGGACACACCCATGCTCGGGGGCCTGGGAAGCAGCCTGCTGTGGCCCACATGACCCACCTGCCAGCACATAGCAGGAGCACCACGGTCGTCCACGAGGGGTGTAAATCACCCTTCTGGGCTGGCTGGGCACTTAGCATAATGAAGTGATTGATAGGTGGATATTTATACTCAGCTGACTAAATGGACAAATCAATCAGCTACTGGCAGTGCAGAAAGAGGGCTGTGGGAGGAAGTAACAGAATAACAGACTCCAGGACCATGATACATACCTGTGGGTGTCATGGAAGATTCTGGAACATTTTCCAACAGATTCTGGAGGCATTTATAAGCCTCCTTCGCAGCCTCCTGACTTGCCTCGCTGTTCCCTGCCATAGGCAAAGCAGTCATTGTCCCATCTCCAGATGAGAAAACTGAGGCCCCGCCAGGTGAAGAAATGAGACCGAGCATGGATGCGCAGTCTGGGCTTGCCGACTTATATTCAGAGGGTTTAGTTCTTCAAATTAAACAAAGGGGAGAAAAAAAACCACTCCCCATTTTTGTCAGAGCCGAGATGATTTCTCACTTTCAGTTCATCATTTGGGACTGAGGGGGATGTAACTCAATTAAAGACAGAAACATTAAATGTACCGTAAAACCGTCACGCAGGGGGGATTTATTGAGATATTGATTAACACCATGAGTAGAGTATTTACCTTAATCAATAGGGAAAGGTGATTTAAGTGTTTAGGTGTCTCTCACACTTCTGTTGGCCAAAGTATCCCTTAAGAGCTGCCTTTGATGTATTCCACTCTTCGAGTCCAATCCTGCATCCCTGAGTCACGACTGGGGTCTCCCCTTCCACACTCGCACCCTTATTTTTGTTTTACCCTATGGTTTTTCACATTCATTGCAGCTGGAGTTCTCGCTCGACGATGCTGAGATGCAGGTTGGGGCGCAAGATGCTTTTGTTGGGATCAACACCTGTGAAAGAAAAGGAAACAGGAAGAAGTTACCTGGACAGGGAGCTCTAAAGGGAGAAATGCCCTCAGTGTTTCAATCTTCCCTTGTGGTGCAAGGGGTTGAGTGCTGTACTGTGGGGCTTCCACAGCTGCTGCAGTGAGAGTTCGATCCCCAGCCAGGGAATTGACCCACATGACACAGCAGACCTCTCCTGTCTCCCCGCTGCTCCCCTCAGCAGTGTACTTCACTCCATCTGCCTGTTCTGCTTCCCGCTCTGTCTCTTGTAAATCCTCTCACCCTCCCCGCCCTCTGGCTTGTACCTCAGCTCTTATATGCATAAAAAAATAAAATACCTTTTAAAAAATGTCCATATTACATTGAAGAGGCCAGGGCCTATACTCCTGTACCCCTGACTCACCCAGCTGCCCGCTGCCCACTGCCCACTGCCCAGGAACCACCTCAGACTGGGTGGTACTGAAGACCTGGAGGTCTGCAGATCCTGAAGGGGCTGAGGCTGGAGGCGCCGCTGCCGTCACTCCCCACAGCCACACAGAAACCCTTCCTGAAGGGAGGTCTGGGTAACACATTTCTGAGTCTATCCCCCTGAGGTGTTTTGAGATGGTCCCTATAAACCATCTTCTGTTAAAGCTTGATGGTTAGGAGTGTTTGTTTCAAAGAGATGGTAAATCAGAGGCCATTATAAACCAAAAGTTGACTTTTTCTTTTCCCCCAGGCACTCTGAATCCTACTAGAAGCTGTGGTGATGTGACTAAGGTATAAAGCGGCGGAAGAGCTAAAAAGACACTTCTCCAAAGAAGACAGGCAGACAGCCAACAGGCACATGAAAAGTTGCTCCTCATCACTTATCAGGGAAACACAAATCAAAACCACAAGGAGATACACCTCACATCTATGAGGTTGGCCCGTATCAAAAAGGGTGAGGATGTGGAGAAAAAGAACCCTCATTCTCTATTGAGGTGGGAATGTAGACGAGCCCAGCCCCTATGGAAAATTGTATGGAGGTTTTTTAAAATATTAAGAGTGACCCAGAAATTCCACAAATAGGTATCCACTTGCAGAATACAAAACACCAATTTGAAGGGATGTGTTTGTGGCAGCCCTCTATCAAATAGCCAAACTATGGAAGCAATGTAAGTACCCAAAAACAGATGAGTGGATCAGGAAGATGTGGTATATACATAGTGCAATACTACTGAGCAATCAAAAAGGATACACTCTTGCCATTTACAACAACATCGATGTAATTGGAGGGGATGATGCTAAGCAAAACGTCAGAAGGGGAAAGACAAGTACCACATGGTGTCACTTAAATGTGGACTATAGAGAAACAAAACAAAATCTCCGATAAAACCAAAACAAAAATGAACGCTGAAATCTGACTGTAGGGGTGAGGCTGCCAGAAGGGAGGGAAGGACCAAAAATCAACTGGGAAGGGAACATAGTGGACACTGGGTGGACTATGCGCTCGTTGGTGGCGGGTGTGGTGTGGTAACAGCACCTGATGGGAGAAATCTTATACCCATAAAACACAAATAACATGTTAACCAATGTTACCTCAATAAATAATAAAATTAGTGAAAAAGAAAAGAACTAAGTCACCTGAATTCTAAAAACTTCTTCTGGGTGTTCTTTGTGGGGTCTTTATATTTAAGTCAAAGTGGTCAAAGATGGGGATTGAGGAAAATTCTGGACTCACCTCCTCCCATGGACACACAGACTCTACAGATTCTTATGGAATAATTTCCTCTAAAAAAGACCCCAAAACTAGCAGAACAGATTCTTCACATCGAAAGTCTTGACCCAGGCAGATTGTTAAGGCTGAGGAGTCTCACTAAATCCCACCCCTATTAGAGATCCACAAATAGGAGGGTCTCCCAATTCCCCTAAGGAACAGAGGGCTGTTTCCCCACATTGGGGACCCCAAATCTTAAGACCTGCACCCCAAGATGAATCCTCCAAACACCTAGCTTTGAAAACCAGTGGTGTCCACAAGACCCAGAGGGAGAAAGTGAAGGGGGAAGCTGCCCTTAGGGCCAGAGAGCTGACTCGGTCATCCCAGGGCCCAGTGCTCAGGGCAGTTTGGAAGCAGCCCCCCACCCCGCCCACACACACACACAACTGTATGGGGGTGAGGTGAGGGGCTTTCATTTGTTATCTTAAATCACCCCTGGGGCAGGGGCCTATTGGGATGAGCTCTGAGAACACAGGTGATGGAAGGTATTTGTTCAAATTCCAGTTCCGGGCCAGTCATTGTACCTTGTGAATGGGAGCGTAAACTGGCACAGCCACTATGGAAACCAGCAGGGAGATTCCTCTAAAAATTGAAAACACAACTCCATGTGATGACCAAATGCCCCTTCTGGGTGTTTATGCAAAGACTACAGAACACAAATTTGAAAATGTCACTGCAGCATTATTCACAAGAGCCAGGACTGGGGATGCCTAAGAGCCCATCAATGGGTGGATAAAGACTTGGCGTGTCTATACAATGGAATACGACTCAGCTATGAAAAATGAAATCTTGACATTTTCAATATGCCCTCTGAGGGGACTACATGAAGGGAAATAAGGCAGAGTGAAACAAACATCATATGATTTCACCCATATGCAACAAAAGAAACAAGGCAAACAGAACAAAATAAAACAAGTCCTTGGACTGTAATGACAGAATGGTGGTTATGGGGAAAGGGGTCTATTGGGCGGTGGTGGATGGGCACAGGGCCTCTGGTGTGGGTGTGGTGTAGACAGACGTCCAGGTAATGAAGTAGTACACCCAACACTTACAGTGTTATTAACCAATGTTATCACAGTTAAAAAAGAAAAGAAATGGGAAGATTATTAAACAATTATTCAATAATTAACAATAATTGATGGCTATTAATAATAATTTTTGATGCTTATATTTCAGGACCTTACTAGAATTTCCATTGGGCAGCATAGAAATCTGACTATTTTCGTCAGAGGCCAAGATTCCTTTCATACATTAATGGAAACGCTAGACTAGGATGTAAGCACTTATGATTTCAAATTTCAATTCTGCATTTAGGTATAAACAGTAGGCGATGGGTGTGGTGTGGTTCACTCGCCTGAGGAGGTGCGATTCTAGGCCTCTGAATTGCATACAGCGTTGTACACCAAGGTCACCTCAATAAAACATATTACAGATTTAATGAAACATATATTTAATAAAATATAAATATATATGCAAACAGTAATAGTCAGCAGTGATATTAATTGTGCAATAGATTGATGACAGTAGCAGGCATAACTCTTTACTCTTCTTGTCCCCTTGTCTTTCTCATGAGACTTTGAAAGGAACTCCTCTCAAAAGAAAGCAAAATCTATTTCCTGGCCCATAGGAGAGGTACAAGTGTGTATCAGTCCTGACTTCGGCATCTGGGGACTGATGTGTTCCGCTCTTCCCCAGGGGTCCCAGGGGAGCTGAGAGACAGCTGAAGCAGAGCTGCCCAGAAGATGACCCCCAGGCAAGCCCAGCCCAGAGCAGAACCCCACCCCACCTGCAGACACGAACACTAGGCCAGCCTCTGGCGGACTCGCATGCCGCTGATGTCACGTGGGTGTCACGTGACTGTCAAACTACGTGGTGGTGGCCCCACCATGGATATATTCAATCAGCCAGAGTTAATCATTCTGAGCACCTCCTCATCACCAGCCCCTGTGTTCGTTGTTTGTTATTTAATGTGCATCCCAACCATGAAACTTGGAGCTACGAGCATGCCCATTCTACAGATGAGGAAACTGAGGCACAGATTACTGAAGCAATGGCTTGAGACCCCACAGCAGCCTGTGCCTCCCCAGGAGTCTCAGAAGACCCGTGGCCTGGTCATCGGGGTGGGGGGTCAGCAATGAAGGGGCAAATGACCAGAGAGAGAAAACTGGGGAACATTCTCTTACATCACAGGTCTGCGTGCCGAGATGAAAAGGAATAATTCATTGTCATGATTACAGTCACACCACATTCTCGGGAGAGAGACTCCGCAGAAAACTTGCCTCGTGATGGAAAGATGCAGAAACCCCAGGCTCTGGGCTCGTGGCAACTACACGCCTTGCATTGCCTCGTCTCCAAAGGGACGGCCAGAAGGGCTGGGCGGGCTGATGCAAAGGGCCAGCGCAGAAGGTCCCCTTCTGCAGACAGGCCCCTCCCGGTACTTAGGAGACAGAACCTTCCTCCTCGCCATTTCTGGTCAGCCCCAAGTTCCTGGACTTCAGCCTTACAAAAAAGTAATTATTTTGCTCAATTTCAAGGGAGTTAAATAAGTGAAGCTTGTCTCTGAGTCCACTCCCAGATACCTGTCATCTGTGTTGTTAGGTAATAAGGTGCTGTGCATAGTCTGTATCCAAAGCCGTCCCCTGGGGGCACCCCCACCCCATGGGATATGGGGTTCATCGCTTCATGAGACAGTCCCCTTTGCTGTCTGTTTATTTGGCCCAACTTGGGACCTCCAGGCCACCCCAGTGTCCAAGTGCTGATCGGGGGACCCCACCCCGCCACACTGGTCTCACCCTCTCAGACCCCTCCCAGGACAATCTGGGCAGTCTGCACCTGGTCAGGCCGGCGCCCCTGGCTGAGGCCAACCTCTCAGAGATTCACAAGCACAAGCGGTGGGGCCCACAGACAGCAGCCCCGCAGAGGTTAGGAGCTGGACCCAGGGCCACGTACTGCTGCTTTGGGCAACTCCCCTCACCTGTCAAGACTCCATCTCCTGCTGTCAACTGTGGCTGATCCGGAGAATACTGAGCTAGCGCACTCAGAACAGTAGCTGCCCTGAGTGGGGCTGAAGGAAGTACCTTTGCTTGGTGTTAGCGCCTCCATTTTCCCTCTCCCTGAGCCCCTGCTCCCCTTCCCCTCTCCACCCAGTACACCAGGGAATATATGCCCAGGAGAGGCTCCATCCGCTGGCTCACACACTTCCCGTACTGAGATCCCAACGGCCGGCCGTACCCCCGGCATGTATGGCCACCTCCCTAACCCTGAGACCCCGCCCCTCAGCCAGGGCCCCCCATGGCAGAGACTCCCTCCCCTGGCTCTGCGAGGAGGCCCTGAGTTGTCCTGATCACTTTTCTCTTTAAATCCCTTCTCTGTATTTGAAATGCGCCTTTAATGTAAGCCACATCAAATCCTTTTGGGAAGTAGGAAGCCTAGACATCATAAATAAACACATTTGGATTAGCTGAGGAGCAGGCCAGGGAGAAGGCAGAATTATGGAATATTTTTTAAGTGGATGCAGCTTTATTACTCTCAAGCATTTACAGCGACTCTTGTGGCGCTGCTGTTCTAAGATTCTAACTGCTGACAAATTATTTCTAAGTTGAGGCCCTGCTGGGACAGCTTTGTTGAGTAAAGGAGGACACTGATGGTAGGCCAGCGTGCTAATTACAAAGGAATCCTCGCCATTCATCGTAAGTGGGTTGAAGCGGGGTCTCCCTGGCTCCACAGTCTCGCCACACAGCACACAACTCCGGGCTGTGCCCATGTCACAGGCTGAGCCCCGTCGATCTCAGCCCAGACTTGGCCACTGTGGCTGCAGTCCGCACCCTCAAGGTTGCCTCTGCTCACTCTTTTCTTCTCTGAGAACTCTTCCCAATGCAGGAGGAAGGAGTGGGGCGCCTGCAGCCGTGTTCTAATCTGGGACTCACCCCTTTCCATTCAGTCAACACTGAGCTCCTACGAATCAGCAATCTCGGTAGACCACCGGGCCCTGGGGCCGGCACCAGCCAAACAGACAAGGCCCTGGGTCCTGAAGGAGCTCACCACTTGCTGAGGGGACCCACAAAAGCAACTATAAAATAAGAGGATTTCACACAGTATCAAAAGCTGTGGAGAGATGACACAGCACAGGACAACAGGGCCGGCCACTGGGGGTGCCCGAGAGGGGATGGTGACTCAGATCCAGATGGCGGTGGGTGGACGTGGGGAGAAGGCAACGGGTTTGGCATGGTCAGTGGCGTGGGCCGCGCCACAGAGAGGGTCTCTGCAGAGGGAGGGGGAGTCCCCGGACCCCACAGCTTTTGGGAACAGTGCCACCCCGCTCAAGTCTGACTCCCGACCACAGAGGCTCAGCCACTTCTCTGGAGTCCAGGGTGTGTGGGTTATTCTAAGCCCCTTTTGGGATTCACACCTCTTGCGGGTCTCCTACTCTGGAGGGTGTTTTCCCCACCCAGGCTCGGGGCTCAGCCCTGACACTGGTTTGGGGGCCTTAGCACAGGACTCTGGACCGTGCGCGCTCCCGAGCGCCCTTTGGCCTTGGTCAGAAGAACACGCCCAGGGGATCCTGCAGAGCAAAGGCACGTGGACAACGCTTGTCCCCTGGGGCTGTCTGTCGGGCTGAGCCCATTCGAAATCAGAGGACCCGCAGCCACACCCAGACTTGCAACGAGCTGAGAGAAGACCCCAACCCCACCCCCACCCCCCCAGCCCATGTCACCAATGCACAGGCCAGACTTGTAGCCGAAGTGACGCTTTTTGTTGCAAACTGAATAACGTCCTAGCTGGTCTGTTGCACAGCTTCTCTGGGCCAGAGATAATGGCCACAAGATGCCTCAGCGCCTTCGGATTAAGTCCTTTTTCTTTTTTTTCTTGAATTAGTGTACACCAAGCAATCCTGCCTTTTGATTCCTAGGAAAGGAGAGCAGGCTTCACAGCACCCTGTGTCTGCAGCCAGGACCGAAGGGCCGAGATGCTGGCGCTGCCTCTGCCTCAGACTTGGGGGGAAGGTTGCCCACTGAGGGCGGAGCCTTCTAATCATAGCTCTCAAGGGAAAGGAATTGTTTAAATATTTGATGAACTTTCTCCTCTCTCATCATTTAAACAACAATAAATGTAACCTATCAATTTACATTATGATCCTTTTATTACATTATAATCAAGTGCCAAGTGGTTAAAGATTTATGAAGAGATATTATTATGAAGGCAATAATGAGGATTCACAGGCAGCGAGTAAAACAGCTCTGCAGTGAGGAGCGCTTCAGTGACGGCACCCCACTGTAAAATGGGGTGTCACAGAGTTCACCGAGGCTAAAGGGCTAAGATGAAGAGAAGAGAGGACGCCACAGAATGTGGAGCTGGGGGAGAGTTCTGGCTCTGTTACGTGTGAGACAACCCACCTAACAACGCTCAGCCTCAGTGACCTGATCTCTGAAATGGGGGTGATACCCACTGTGCCTACTTCCTGGAGCGAGTTTCTTAGGACATCTGGGAAGTGAGCATCTAGGGTGCTTTGTCCTTAAGGTTGTTATAATTCTTATATCACCTATGGAAATAGCTCAAATTCTTGGGATACCCAGAGGTGTTCTAAAGCCACTGGGTCTTAGCAGGATGGAGTCTATGATTACTCCAGACTAGCTCATAATCTAACCACCTATTTATAGACATGGTTTGTGGATAACCATCCTGCACCCCTGGCTGGCCCTTAGACACCTGGGGTGAACTGTAATTAATGTCACATGGATGAACTTGCACCATCCCATTGTGAACGATCAGCCTTGAGGGTGAGGCCCAGATTGTTTCACTCACTCTTTCCGTTCCATGCAAGAGCTGCCTAAACCCTGGACTTCCCGGTTTCCTTATCTGTAAGATGAGGATAATCACCTGTCCCACGGTGGTAGTGAAGACAGATGGGTGATATGGGAAGGAGTATTGAAATAAAACCTTCAAATGAAGTGCCGTTATTCCTTCCTGGTGCTTTGTGAATAAACACAATAAAAAGCCAGTAGAAACTACAGGCTCTGGAATCTGGGGTCCTGGACTTCATTCTGGTCTTCGCCATCTGCATGTCTTTGTGGAAGTGACTTAACGTCTCTCCAGCTGTTTCCACATCTGTAAAACGGGAGCAGTCCCAGCACCCACCTCCCGTGCCTGCCCTGCAGGTGGTGCCGGGAAGGTCAGAGAACACGCCTGGGGCATCCATGAACTCAGTCATCACGAGCTGTTATGTGGGCTTAAGACCTCAGCAAACAGATGCATTTCCCCAAAACCCAGAGGAGACTCAGAACATGAACCTGCACTTGTCTGGAAAGATGGTGTCTGCTGAGTAGGAGGAGTGGACTTCACTTGCATCCTCAAATGAGAGCCACATAAGAACAAGCCTAAGCTAGGTTTAGGGATACACCCCCCAAAAAAAAAAAAACAATTCCCACCCACATATAACACACAGGTATGCCCCTCCCCTGGCACCTGACATTAATTCAGCCTCGTGAAACAGAAAAGCAGAACACTCCTACTTCCAAGTATCAGAACACCTGCTGTCAATAGAAGATGACCCAAGAAGAACAATATAACTTCTTAAATTCAAATATAAATAAGTGGGGAACTAATTTCACCAGATTCCCAGACTGTGTCAAAAAGAGGGTGCCCCTGAAAATTCTAAAGCAATGCTCCCCAAAACAAGATCGTCCAACCAGAAGCAAACCCTCAGGCACCACCTCAGTCCTCTGGACTCAGAATTCTGGGGTTCCGGGAGAGGTCCAGCCATCAGCGTTTCCACGAGGTGGGTGTTTTGATGCGTGTTTGTCGGGGAATTCCTCCCTAGAGGGTGGGAATGACAACTGTCAACATCTATTTTTCTCATGTCATGCTCATCCCATGTCTCTCTCCTCCCTTGTCAACTCACAAGGTATTTTCTATTCTTCAAAACTAATCATCAGCCAGTTGAGAGTATCAGTTCCTACATCAAGTCTTGGGACCAAAGTGGATTTGCCAAGAGGTGCAGCCACCTACCACCAGCCTCACGGAGTTGTCTCTGCTATTTTCCCACCAAGCCCGGGGCTTTAGGACACGGCTCTGCCTGTGCTGCTGAATCAGAACAAGTCCCCGCCGCCAGCACTGCCTTTGAGTATTTACCCCGTAAATCCTTGATGGCTCATTTCATTTGTCCTCACACAAGATGACTTGACACTGTCGAAGGGGCCATCACCACACTAGATCTCGTGGCTGACAAGCAGCACAGCTGGGACTTGAACCGCTGAAGTCCAAGTTCAGAATCTGCCATCTCACTCTCCATACAAAGATGGAAGTTCCTGCTGTTGCTAATCAGATGTTTGCCCAAGACAGAGACCTTCAGCTCTTACTACTCAGTTTGCCCATTTTTGACTGTACTAATTCCTGTTCCATCTCCCTCCCAAATCATTACTGAAGCATCAGAAGAGCATGCACTTGAAGGCACCTTGCAAGCTAAAGAGTGCCAGATTCACATCAGGGAATGTTATTCCTGTGGGATGCCCAAGGCGGAGGTTGAATGTTCATCCAGGTGAAAGTGACCCTCTTCCAAGACTGAGAAGCAAACAGTGTGGCTATCTAATCCCATAGTCACACCCCTATATCCCCCAACCACATCCCTAGGCTGCTCCCCAATTCCCCAACTGGAATTGTTGAGTGAGATGGCTAAATTTCCCTGGGCCAAGTCTGAGGGGCAGGTATTGTATTTTTCACGTGCAAAAGACAAATCCAGGGGTATGGTGGACTTCAGGCACAGTGTGATCCAGGCTCAAACAATGTCATTAGGGGTCACCTCTTGATTCTGCTCCCCAGGGGCTGGCTCCACCCTCAAGATCTCTGGCCATTTCAGGGCATATATACAGTGGTAGAGAGACCCCTCTCTGACAGCTCAAACAGGTGCCAGGAGGGAGTCCAGCAGGTTCTGATTGAGCCCACTTGGTCCTGTGCCCATCTCTAAACCAAACACCGTGGCAAAGGGATGGGAAGAGACGATGGGCTCAGCTTCATGAAGCACACAAGCAAAAAATGAAGCAGAGGGAGGTCACCTAGAGCACAGAGTGTTCGGCCTCAAGGAGAAGATGTGGAAGCAACAAAAATGACAAGTAACAGCCCCCAGGACCTGGCCCAACCTTCCCAGGAGCCACTAGGGAAGGTGACTGAGGCTACAGAGGCACTTACCCTTCCCCCCAAGCAGACCTGTCTCTGTGGCCAGACCAGGCTTCTTCCCTGGAGGGGTGGGCTGGACCAGAGAAAGGGCTGACCAGAACCTCCACCCCCTAGCGGGAGCCCGAGATTAAAACATAGTGTTTCCTGGCCTCTCAGAAGGTGGCATCAAGCAGAATAAATAGTCTGCTTTTCCTTATTGTTCTGTCACTGAAATCCAGAAACAAACACTCCCTCGGACGGATGCCCCCTCCTATCTTCCCAAAGCTACTATCAGCTACTTTATCTCCTCCTTGGGATTTCCTGCCCCTTTTACTGGAGCAAGAGAGCAAAAGATCAAGAAAGAGCAAGAGAGCACCCACACTTTCTCTTGAGAAATCATGATTATTTGGCAACATTTTCGAAAGTGTAACAGGGGTGAGATTTGAGGTACACAGAATGATTTGGGGTGGCACACAATGCTTTTTGCTTGTGTTAGTTTGTGTTTGTTAAAAAATGCACTGGAAGAAATTACTGGTGTTATTAAATTATATTATTAATCTAATACAAGTAATTAATTTAATATAAATAAATTATAGTATCAAATATTTACTTAATAATATAATTTAATAATTAATAATTAATATTTAATAATAAACACATTTATTCAGTGTTTACCATGTGTCAGATACTGTTCAAAGTCTTACCATACACCAACTTTTTTAATCATCACAACTCTATGCAGAAGGTACTCTCGTTCACTCATTTTATAGATGAGGAACAGAGGCACAGAGAGGTCAAGTAACTCACTCAAGGTCACACAGCTAATAAGTAGCGGAGCCAGGTAGTCTGGCTCCAGAGCCAAGCCCTCAACCACAACCAAACCTGTGATTTTCAGACATCATGGTAGTGAAATCAAGTACCTTTTTTCTATTAAATTGAAGGCTAGGAAGTCAACTTCAAGAAAACATTATAAACAATGGAAAAGGTGGTATGGGGATGTGTTATAACTTTTCTAGGTGGTGAATGACATTTGAGAACTGAAATGCTTACAACTTGGTATTAAACTTAACTTCATGCATCCCTCATGGGTGCAATTTACAGCAGCCTTAGGGGAGCCTAAAGAATTGTTTCTGAGGTTTAAGAAATGCACTAAGTACCAAGGCAATTTAATGAGGAGAGGAGAGTCTTTTCTGAAAATGGTAGTGGCAGCATAGACTTCTACAGTCAAAGAATGAAATGGTTCCCTTTTCCTACGTCACACACAAAACTTAAAATAGGTCACAGACCTGAGGACTAGAACTAAAACTGTAAAACTCTTAGAAGAAATAATAGGAAACTTGCTCCTCCAAAAAGCAGAGCTTAACGCTCCTTCTGTTGGGTATGGACCAGACTTATTGATTGCTTTCCAAGAATAGAGTAAGAAGAAGAAAAACACTCACTTTTCAGCGGAGAAAGCTGCCAGATACCACCTGAAGGTTAATGTCACAAGTGAGAAATGTTGACATCAGATGACCCAGATATGACTTTATAAGAAGTGTTTCTCGGGGCCTCCCTGGTGGCGCAAGAGGTTAAGCACTGCACTATGAAGCATCTGCAGCCATGCAGCACGAGTTCGATCCCCAGCCAAGTAGCTGACCCACAGCAGACCTCTCCTGCCTCACCCGCTGCTCCCCTCAGCGGTGTATTTCAGTCGATCTACCTGTTCTGCTCCCCACTCTGCCTCTGGTGAATCCTCTCACCCTCCACACCTCTGGCCTGTACCCCAGCTTTTGTATGATATATAAAATCTTTTTAAAAAAATATCTGGTGATGGCTTCTGAGCTGCGACAAACATACCTTAGTTCCAGCAGATGTTAACTTCAGGGATAAAGGGGCCTGCGGGAACTCCCTGTACTCGCTTTGTAACTTTTCTGTGACTATAAGTCATTCCAGAATCAAAAGTTCTTGCCAATGGACAAAAGCTTCTGTTTCATTCAACTACTCTGTACTTAGTTCACTGTTTAATCCACATATCTGTAATGCACAGAAGATATACGTCCATGTGAAGGAATACATATTGCATGAACATATAATTGATTGACTTTTGGCAGTGTGCAGGGAGGGGTAAAAAGTCCTCTTTCTGACATCAAGAGCAGGGACTGAGTTACTTTTAGCCTCAGCTCACTGAATACAGCCATCATGAATTTGCACAACACCACTTTCAACGTAGTGATTTAGTCACCTGGTTTTTCTCACTGACTTTCATTCCCTCCTCCCCTACATCAGCCCTTCCAATGTGTGCCTGCGTGCCTCCACCTGGCCTCGCAAAGTGCCTTTGGTATGTGTCTGCACAGCAATCTGCAGAAATTGTGTCACAACACACATCTCAGCGTCTTTACGTGGGCAGCGTGACGCTGAGCGTAGACTCCAGCCCCTTCGCTGTGAGCATATCTGGAATGTTTCTTCTGTTTTTCATTTCCCCATGGTGAACAGTGTCTATCCCCCCAGGGGTGAGTTCCAGGGCACCCCCAAGGCCCCAGCCCTTGAAAACATGCTTTCCTCCACATGTCGCTTTGCAAGGGACTGGTGTGTGGGATTTTCTGGGTGTATAGTCACAGGGTCAAAACCTCTGCCCCTTGGGTTATACAGACCCTAAAGGTGAGCAAGTGCTGCCTTCAGAACTCTCACAGCAGGCAAGGGTTCTTTGTACCCCGGTTCTTGTTATCACAATGTGTTCACGTTCAAACGCTGCACAGATCAAAATCTGGCCGTGAGTGGAGGTGGGACAGAGATGATGGCGGAAAATGGCATCTTCATATTTGTCAGGTGCATGAAGCACTTCTTTTGACCTTGGACTGTTCTAAGCTTTTTTTTTCGGGGGGGGAGGGGGATAATTCTTGCAGCAGATTTTTTCAGTGAGTTCTATTATGCGCTCCACCTTACAGGTGAGGAAAGGAGCCAGATAAGGTGACTTGTCCAGGCTCTTTCAGCCATATCCACACTGATATTTGGCTGGAAACAGCCTGCTGGTGACCCCATTCCTCTGTGGTCCAGCTAGCCTGCTCCCCAGCCTGACCACACGGGCTTGGGACCCCTGACCAGCATTTGTGCTGTGAACTGAATTAAATCATAAACCACCCTCCCTCCTATTAGTCACTCAGTTCTTTCTGCATCCCAAGAAGATGTCTATCCTGCCTAAAGGGTTAACACACCAGTCCCTGGAGCAACCAGAAGGTGTCTGAGGTCGGGGAGAGGAATGGACTCGTCCTACCTTTGACCCAATTTTTAAAGTCAAAAGGCTGCTAGAAAGCCAAGGATGAGGCCGCTCTGGAAACGGGCAGGAACACCGCATGCACACGCCTGGCACCACGTGTGCAAGGAAGGAGCGGCAGCTGGAGGTGTAATGGACACACAGCAGGCAGGCCCGCCAATTAGGCTTATCGGGGGCAGAAGGGGCAGGAAGACGCTTTTCCTCCTGGTTGTTTTCCTGTCTCATGGAAGAAGTCAGTTCCCATTTTTTATCTCTGGGTTCCCACCAAGCTCTCCCGGTGAAGAGGGAATTCTGACAGAAAGCAGGGTTAGCTATCTCACTCCCCTTAAGCCCAGGGTCAACCAGGCTGCCCTAAGATCACGCTTGGGAAAAAAAAAATAAAAAACAACAACACAGAAACAGAATCCAAGAGCTTCTTGGCAAAGAAGAAAGACCAGTCGGACCTGCCCAGGCCACCCCCTCCCTCTTTGGCCTCTGTCTGCCTCAGCTTCCCTACAGACTTGAGAAATTTCTTCCCACCAGGTTCCTTGAGCTTCTCCCCAAGGCAGAAAGAGGCCGGGAGAGCAAGAAATCCAGTTGGGGTAATTTGAAATATCAGTTTTGCAGCAAAAAGGCAGCCCCTGGGTAGAACCTTAACACTTAACTGAGGCTAATTGTATACTGAGAATAGTGTATTTATCAACTGCATCTCTCTTTGCCCCTGCTTTTGCCTTCCAACCAGATAAATTACTGAGGCAGATAAGGATCCAGCTTTCAGGGCGATCAAATGAACGCCAGGAGTCCTCAAGATAGGAATGGTTTGTGAAACCCAGCTCCTGCCCACTCTGAACGAGCCAGCCAGGAGGGGGCTTTGCCAAGAATGTAATGGCCACATGGGTAGTTGGCTTCTCCTCCCCTCCTTGGTCCATTACACAGGGGTAAGGGAATTTGCTTTTAAAGTATCTTTTGCAGTCTCTTCTAATAAATCACTCAGCAATTTCTGGTGCTTGTTGTGGTCGGTGGTGTTGATCCATGCTGAAAGGACGTCGGGCTGCTTTCAGGGCTAGATTTTCCACCAGACCGACCACAGCGAGTGAAGCGCCAATGCAACAAACAAGATGGCGGCCTCCAGGCCAACGAGTGTGTCACGCTGCCCCATGGGCTGTGCACTCCCCAGTCAAGCCTAAGAACCAGTCTTCAAAGGTTGAACATTCCAGTAAGCAGATTGTACTTAATGGTGTGGAGACTCAAGGTCCTGAATAGAAGAAGAAAACCTGCCCCGGCATTGAGGGCCCCAGGAGAGTCCTTTAGCCTCTGTATAGTACTTCCGGGTTGTGCTTCGGGTAGACTCACGAAAGGTCTCTGGAGTTGGTGTCGCGAATACTTTTCCTTTGAGGCACTACCCTGGTCAAAGCAGTAGCTTTCGGCAGTCAGGATTATTACAGTGATGTTTGCCCTAAATGTTCTCCTTTTTTATTTAGTTCATCTACTTACTCTTAACTCCGCCTTGTCTCATGCGTGAGACTAGCCCCTTCTCCCTCGCCACGTGTCCTCATACAGATTAGTAGGCAGTTATCAAATCATGTCCTCGCTCTTCACCCCACCCCAATCACCACTTAGCCAAACTACATACATATATATTTAGTTCTTTTAATCTTTTTTCTCATAAGGTTCTAATTTTACATTTTCCAGGGTATTTTGGATTTGGCAGAATAGCCTTGGTCTGTGAAGAGTAGAACTTAATTATCAAAAGCTGAACCAGAGCAAGCAATCCATCACTGGGTGACGCGTCCTTGCCCGTGTTCATTTGAAAAACATTTTTTTGTGGCTCTTGGAAGAGGGGTTAAAAAAAAAAAAAAAGCTGTCAGAACCAAAAAAAAAAAAAAAAGAAGAAGAAGAAAAAGAAAGAAAGAAGAAATCCATGCTGGCATTCATCAGCCCGCCACACCACACAACCACATAGCAGATCAGAATGTCACAACTGGGGGGATTAAGAATGGAGAACGTTCATTTGGCTTCTCCTTTTTCTTTTCCTTTGGTTTGAAACTGGATCTAAAATGTCTCCTAACATGTGAAAGTCCGTCATGTACGATGCCTCCTACTGTAAACACCATCTTTTTTGACAAGGTTTGCATTATAATTAAGGCCTGTCTGAGTAGTTACCCAACTGTCAAGTTCCACAGTTTTCCTTAAGAAGCAGGGTTTTTTAACAGCCAGATAAATGCTCTCTGGGGCCCAGCCCAGTGGCACAGCGACACCCAGTGGCCATGTGAAGTCATGGCCCCACGGTGGGGCCCATGGGGCTTGACTGGAGGCAGGTTGACCCCCAAGTTTCCTGGGGGTGAATCTGGCATCTCCTTGCCAAGGGAAAATGAACAAGATTAGTCAAAAGGGAGCCAATCTTGAGGCGGGGAGCTTGCTTTGTCCTTATTTAAATGAGATACGGCAGGTAACAGTACCTCGCGGAAGACGAACCCCACTGATTGAGAGACAATTCCCTAGCCCATTTCAGGAACACCTCTCAGTTCTGTCTACTCACCAAGGCTGGTGACAAACCCTCTCAGTCCCCTTTGGACAACGCATTCCAACGTTTCCTCTCCGGAGGGAAGTGATAGTTTTATCAGTTGATTTGTATTCTGGGCACTTGAATGCAAGTAATAGACTGATGAAATAAACATTGTGGTAGTAAACAGAACCCACAGAACCTAACCCCGTAATTGCTCTGTCCATCACCACCTTTAGCAGTCAGGCACGGACTTCCACGCAGCAGGGGTGCCTGGTTCGCCCTGCAGGGAGCGCCCTGAATGCTGACATCAACCACTGCAGCTTCAGCTAATAATTTCCCGAAACATGTATTTGTCATCTCCCTCCTCTAAGTCATTCCAGGTTCCCTGAAACACACACATTAAAATCACTTGTCCAAATTAGTGTTTTTTTCCTTTTTTTAGTTTGTTGTACATATTGGGCATGACCAAAGACATTTCCCTCTGGCGTGCCGAGGCGTCCTGTTGCCTCTACTGCCAGTGGCTGTTTCCACTTGGAGCAGATCGAGTCCCAGGCCGCACCCCATATGTCAGATACAGAAATGGCAGAGCAGCTCATTTCTTTTTTTGTGAGATTTATTTATGCATGCATACAAGAGCTGGGGGACAGGCAGAATCGCAGCTGGGGGGGGTTGGGGGGGATGTGAGAGGATTCACCAGAGACAGAGTGGGGAGCAGAACAGGCAGATGGACTGAAACACACTGCCGAGAGGAGCAGCGGGCGAAGCAGGAAAGGTCTGCTGCGCCATGTGGGTCCCCTCCCTGGCCGGAGATCGAACTCATGCCGCTGTGCGACAGATGCTTCACAGTGCAGCGCTCAACCCCTGTGCCACCAGGGAGGCCCAGAGCAGTTCATTTCTCATGGGTCCCTTTCAATGAAACATGAACTCCCAAAGGCTGGCCCCAGCAATGAACAAATGCTCAGACAATGCCCCGTGGTGATGGGGACGTAAATATAGCAAATGAAGGATCGATCAGCTTCAGAGGCTGGTCCAAATGAGTTTCTGTGCCTAATCTGTTGAGTGTCTTTTACACAGAACTGGCCCACCGATTCTTAAAGGGCCACCTCTCAAACCTTAAAGCATAAGACCAGAAAAGAAGCTAATGATAATGCTCATGTTACTGCATGTTTTGCTGAGCACTTACTTTCTGCCAGCGATTATTTGCAAACACTTTCCATGCGTGAACTCATTTAATTTTCACAACACTCCAAGGTGGTACTATTAACATCACTGATGTAAAGATTAGGAAACTGAGGCACAGAGAGGTTGATTCTTTGGGCAAAGATCACCCACTTATCAGGAAGCAGAGTTAGGTTCCTTGGCAGGAAGGTGTCTTCAGGGTCTACTTTTACAGCCCTTTCAACAGTTGACCAATGAAATGCATTTTAGCAGAAAATAAAACCTGCAGAGTCTCACCTGTTCACTGATTAGTCCATTGCACTTTTACTGACTGTGTGGAATTTAACACAACAAAATGGGGTAATATTCATTTGAAGGCTGGAAGACTGCAAGTGGGATATGGCAGGAAGGACTGAGGCCACTGCAGCTCGTTCTCCATGCAGTGAACTTGACCCTGGGTGCTCACTGGAATGGGCCTGGGTCACAGCACCTGCATCTAGACAGCAGGTGCCTCTACCCCGTCCTCTGATCTTGAAGTGTGATCATGATTGGCTCCTCGGGAAAGCCTCAAGTCTGTTCTTCTTCCCCTTGTCTCAGGGTTTTGTTGTCACCAAAAGTGGAAAATAATCACAATGTTAAAGGACAACTCCTGGGATGTTTCCTAACACAATACAGGGCCTTTGGGCCTTCAGGGCGAGTGACAGATGAGTAGTTTCATGGAAATCTGGGAGGAGCGCCACTTGGGGTGAGCTCAAGAGTGATCTGGAACTGGACACCCTCATTGCCGGGACACCCTCAGTTCCCTCCTCACCCTCTGAATTCACTGACCTCCATGACCTGCCCACAACCCAGGCCCAAATAGTGTTTTTCTTGCTAGGCTCTCTTCTCACAAATTCTCTCCTTCTCGAAGTTTCTCTACCCATGATGATTGCAGTCTATATTACTACTCACTAAAACTTTAAGAAGCACATATCAGCTCTTTTCATTTTATTTCCCCAAAGCCACCACTGACTCCCCATTGCTTGCAGAATAAAGTCCTAACTCCTGGGCCCAACCTTAAGTTTGCACTCTCATCCAACCACCCCCCCATCCCCAGCCCCAAGCACTTTATGCTCAAGCCAAACATAATAGATTGCTCTGCCTTTGAGTCTTTGCACCGCCTTTTCCCTCTACCTGTAAGACGACAACATTGCACAACCCCAGAGAGCCTGTTTTCATCAGTGGCAACATGACTGGAGTTGGTCAGTACACAACCTGCACAGCTGTACCTGGTCACCCGGTCTTTTGGCTCCACCATTTCTCTCCATCTAAATCAGGATTTCTCATGAGCAGAACTCTTGACATTTTAAGCCAGATTATTCTGAGGGGTGGGGACCCACGCTGGACAATAGAACTACAATCTTGCACTCTCCTCCAAGTGGGACATCTGAAAACATCCCCAGACCTCAAGTCACACAGAAAGCGCTGTCACTGGTTGGGAGCCACTCTGTCCACCTGGCCCCAATGTGAAGGTTCACATTCAAAGCCACATACTGCACAAGTGAGAGTGCACTTACTTGTCAGGGAAGACTCGGGAACTAACTGTACCCACTGGTCCTCCAGTAAGTCATTGGATCCTTTCCAATTGTGTGTGTGTGTGTGCGCGCACGCGTGCTAGCAGAAGGTAGCCACCGTTGAAGCATGCTTTCCTACATGCATGCCCCTCAAGGACTTCCATGGAATAGAAACTCAGCACATATATCGAATGACTTGGGGGTGTCTCTGCGAGCCCCTCCCGGTAGGGAAGTCACTTCGGGGCGTGCCTGTGCCAGTTGCACTGATCCGTGAAAGCACAGCCCACTGCTCGGTGCAACAGAAACCTAATATCTTACCTGACTCCTGATTAATGTGCCGCGCTCTGCTGCTGCCTAAAGCACAGCTTGTTTTAACGAATGGGTCCAGATTTAGTCCATTAGCTTCAAATAAGTGGAAAACTCCAGCGTTGGGTAAATCACACAATAAAATATCGTTAAGCGCTACAGCTTGTCAAGGCGCACGCCAGGTTGGAGCTGATAGTCGCGAGACTGTCTAAAGTGGAGGGGACCCCGCGACGGGCGGGAAGGGGGCAGCTGGCTTTCATTTGGGGAGGTCGGCAGAGGACTCTCGCATCTGTGATGTAAATGAAGAACAGAGACCCCGACAATTTAACTGTCAGCGGTGGAGGGGCTTCGCCCGCACAGCCACACGGACTGGCCCTTCCGCCGTCGGGGCAGCTCGGGGCCTGCGCTGCGGCACGCGGGCTGGAACCCGAAGATGCACGAGCGGGTCAGGCCCGAGCGCCGTGCGTGTCCGCCAGGCTGCCAGGCGGGGCGGAGGGGCAGCTGTCCCATGGACAGGGCCTCGTGCACACACTACTGGAATCTCCTGAATGAATCGGACCCAGTCCCCATATGGCATCGGGCCGGGAGCTTGGGGCGGCCTCTGGTCTTGCCCTGCTCTATCTCTGTGTCTCTCCCAATCTCTCCTGCCCTCTCTACAGCTCCAATCTCTCTGTCCCTCTCTATCTCGTTCTCTTCCTGCAGCGATGTCTCCATGTCTGTCCCACCTTCTTTTCTTTTCTTTTTTTTTTTTTTTTGAGACTTATTTATTTTAAGCTTACAAGAGCTGGGGTACAGGCCAGAGTGATGGGAGGTGAAAGGAGTCACCAGAGACAGAGTGGGGAGCAGAACAGGCAGATCGGCTGAAACACACTGCCGAGGGGAGCAGCGGGCGAGGCAGGAGAGGTCTGCTGCGCCCTGTGGGTCCCCTCCCTGGCCGGGGATCGAACTTGCGCTGCTGTGCTAAGGATGCTTCACGGTGCGGCTCTCAACCCGCTGCAACACCAGGGAGGCCCTGTCC
Organism: Galemys pyrenaicus; assembly: GCA_019455555.1. Classification (NCBI taxonomy): domain Eukaryota; kingdom Metazoa; phylum Chordata; class Mammalia; order Eulipotyphla; family Talpidae; genus Galemys; species Galemys pyrenaicus. Next base: position 4,706,581 of record JAGFMF010012032.1, read on the forward strand.
CACCTCCTTGTTGTCTGTCTTCATCTCGGTGTTTCTCTATCTCTATTCCCCGCGTTCTGTGTCTTTGTCTCTTCCTCCACCCTGACTCTCTGTCTCTGTCTCTGTCTCTGTCTCTGTCTCTGTCTCTGTCTCTGTCTCTGTCTGCTTCTCTACCCAACTTGATGCTTTTGTTTCTTCTCTCACTCTCTTCTCTCTGTCTCTTTCTCTCTCCTACTTTCAGATAGTCAGCCTAATTGGCTATTGCCCTAGAGATTTCAGCTTGCTCCTGGAGATGCTTTAACACAGTAAAATCAAAAACTCAGCTTAAGGTTTGCAGCATCTGGCTGTTGGTAGCTACTCACTATGGCGCCCCCCGTCCCCCATCTCCCTGTCTTCTTCCTTCACCACCTGAGGCCGGGATGCCTTCCCTGAAGTCCCAGATCACGGCACTCCAGTGCCCCACCGCTCACTTCTCGCCCGCAGCAGACAGCGCCCATCGCTCTTTCCCAGACAAAACCCAAGCAGCCTTCAGAACAAACCGCCCCGGCGAACTCCTCCTGAGAGCAGAACAAATCGGGAGACACAGCGACAGGATGGATGTGTCAGCCCAGACACAGGTGGCAAAGGACTCAGCCTCCTCCAGAAGCAGCCGAGGCGCCAGTGCAGAGAAGCTAAGAACCGTGCTCCAGGGTAAGGACAGTGGTGGTCTCTGAGTTTTCTTACTGGGACCCAGGGCTCGGTGTTTCACAGACAGGGGTCCCAAGTCATCTCCATGATCGGTTATTAGCCCCAGTCCCCAAATCTTGAAACTGAGGCTTGCAGAGAAAATATAACCTTCCCAAGGTCACCCAGACACCAGGTCACCCACCTCGGACACAACCCCGGGTCTGTCTAACTCGACGCACAAAACTGGAACTTCTTGCTCCCAGCCCAGCAAAAAGAATCTCATCGCTTCCATTTATTGACCGCGTGTCAATCCCTATGCAGAGCATGCTGTAGGCATCACCTTGCTGCAAATTCATAATCGCAGAAGGTCGCCACCCCCGATCACCTCCCCTCGAGCACATGAGAAGACTACAGACCAGAGAGGTGAGTTCACCGGCCCAAGGTCACACAGCCAGTTAAATAGCAGAGCTAGGGTGATGGGCTGCGAGCAAATTAATAGATTCCAACTGGCATCTCTAAATTTATATTTCCGCCTCCGCTGAGGTCCCTACCACTGCAAGTAATCCTGAAAATTCGTCATGAAGCTTTCAAAACAATTTATGCAAACAAACCTCAAGTGGAGCTATTTGTATTGGCAGCCCATTTCACTTAACCACCCACAACAAGGAACAGATGGCCGGAGCGCTGGAATCGCCTGCAAAGAAAACAGGAGGGGCAGAGGCAGCAGAAGCCGCCTTCCTTCCCCTGTGGCTGCACAGCTTTGTGACGATTAGAGACTTGTTCTTGTTTATGTCTTTGATTCCCTTGTTATTTTATGTACTTGTGAAACCGACCCGGCATTTCACGAGGCAAGTTTGTTCAAAGACCGTTTGCCAACCATCTTTGGTTACCAGGAGCCTGGCTTTCGACACTGAACTTGGAGTCCTCTCCCGATTGAGTCTTCTGGAGAGGGGCAATAGCAGGAAGTAGAAACAGCCTGCAGATGTTGGATTAGAGATTGGCAAGACTTTCAAGACAAACAGTTGAAGAGTCCTATTTACCTGCCTTTTTGACACCTTTGTTTCAACTGGGCATTTGCCACTCTGTGGGGGGACAAATCCTGGATTCAAATCTGGCCTTGGCCAGCTGTGTTGACATTAGACAAGTTGTGTAAACTCTGCGAGGCCCCGGTGAACTTGTGAAGGAGACTATCACCACTCCCAGCAGGGTCACGGTGATATTTAAATGACATTTGGATGATGCATCTATCTGAGCGATTTGTCCACTGTAAAATGCTGCTCAGCTCCAATTGCTTTAACCCATAATGGTCACGTGGCTCTCTCCATTACAGCCCAGTTCATCAACCAATGAATCCTGCTAAGTGCGCATTATTTTCAAGATACTGTGTAATGGGTCTGGAAACGATTCCAAGAGATTTAAGTCATGGTCTCCACCCCAGAGGAACAATTTCTAGGACTGCAGCAAATGGTATTTTCCAAAAATTGCAACAAAAATACTTTCTGCCCCAGATGTTCTTACGGTGTGTCTTTGACCCTCCTCCCACTGAGAAATTGGATCTGTTTCTCCCCCTTGAATCCTGGCAGGCTTGTGAGTTAAGGTGAAAGTGATGAGGTGCATGTCTGGGCTAGTTTCACCATAGGCAACAGCACCGCCACCTGGTTCTCTTGGGTATTTGCCGTCGTAGCCCTGAGCTGTCACCGATAATGTGTGAGGCAGCCATGACGGGAGGGAGCCCAGTCCACGCAGAGAGGCCAAGAGGGGATGTTCCAATCAACAGCATCCAACCAACCCCCAGGAAAGACATCTGCAGCAGGTTTCTGCTCCAGCCGTCAGTCCCTTCCACACTGGAGAAGCAGGGGAGGGATCTTTCTAGAAGAGATGCCAGACACCTTGGCACAGAGATAAGCCATCTGAGCTCTCCCCATTCCTTATTCCTGACCCACAAGTTCCATAGACATAATACACCATATTCGGAGGGAGATACAGCAATAGATAATTGGAACAAGAAAGTAAAATGGATACGGATGTGGAAGTTCATCTGACAGAAACCCATCAAGACAGGAGCAGAGAAGAGAAAAGAAATGTGTGGGCTGGAGATCAGGAAATGTTTTTTGAGGCGGTAAAGCAAGAGTTAAGCCTTCTTATTAAAACGGGTGTTACTGGGGTAGGGGAGCACCAGGCCAAGAGAGGTCACTTATTAACAAAAGAGCCCATAACTCAGTATGTCTATAACAATTATAGTAATAACTATTATAGTAATAGCTAATGATGTGGGGTGACAATTTTAAATATTTACCCATTATTTGCTTTTCTCTGGTATTTCCTATTTCCTGTTACCCCGTGACCCCTTCCTACCTTCGCGGCAACGCCACCATATGGCATATGCTGCCTGAAGGAAGGGAGGTGAAAGCAAAATAGAGACATGGTATCTGCTAGCCGGATGCCTGGACCCCCTGATGTCCTCAGGAAGACACGATGAGGTGGAGTCGTGTTAAAGCCCCCTTGGGGTGAGGGAACGAGCTGCTGGTGGTGGAGGAGCCTCTGAAGGATGTCTGCAGCAGAATGGGGGCTCTTGAAATGTGACCCCCCCATCCCACCCCAGGCAGCTATGTTCAAGGAGTCCCAAAGCCGAAGCCACCGTGTCCCTGTCCCCACAGCCGGGAGAGCTCAGAGCAGGGCCCACAGCGCCTGAGGCTAGCCCGGCCCGGAGCCTTCTGCTTCACAGGGCGCGCCCACCACAGGATGGGAGGTGGCTGAGGTGTCTGCTGAGCCTGCCCAGCTGGGGTGCCGAGAGCCGCCACGGAGGAGCCTTTGCTCAGGGATGGAGGTCTCAGCGGCCACCGCTACAGACCGTGACTGGAAGCCCGGGAGGCATGAGGGTGGCGCCAGACAAGCTGGCTTGTGACTTGGCTTGCAGAGCTCGGGCTGGTTGGCGAAGCAAGGAACCTGGAGCCTCCGGCCTTCCGTTGCCCGCCGGCAACGTCACCTCTCACTGGGTGTGCTCAGCAGAAGGCCCTCCCTGGGATCGCTGTACTTCTCCCTCGCCCTTCACAGCAGCCCTGTGAGATGCTCACAGAGGAAGAAGAGGAGGCCAGAGACATTCAGAAACTTGTCCTAGACGCCCAGCCTCTAAGTGCAGAGTGGAGGTTTGTATTTTTATTTTACTTATATATATATATTTAAGATTTATTTATTTATGCATGTAAGAACTGGGTTACAGGCCAGAATTGTGGGGGGGCGGTGAGAGGATTCACCAGACACAGAATGGGGAGCAGAACAGGCAATTCAATGAAAGTACACTGCTGAGGGGAGCAGCGGGCACAGCAGGAGAGGTCTGCTGCACCATGTGGGTCCCCTCCCTGGCCGGCAGCAGGGATCGAACTCGTGCTGCAGTGGCTGCGGTTTGCTTCATAGTGCGTTGCTCAACCCACTGCGCCACCAGGGAGGCCCCTTACTTATATATTTTTGACATCAATTTCCCACCATGGATTTCCCACCACCATTTCACCCATGCACCGTCACCTCAGTCCCTTGTGCTCTTTCTGCCCTCATCCCATTCCCTCTCCCTTCCCCACGAAGTGTCCCCAATTCATCCCTGTCTTTTTGTTTTTGCTGCGTTTTGCTTTGTTTTTGTTGATTATTATTATTATTACTATTCTTTTCCTTGGTCGCTTATTTGGTTCCCTTACATTCCTCCTAGGAGTGAAACCATCTGGTATTTTTCTTTTGCCTGTGACTTATTTCACTGAGCATCATCCCTTCTAGCCCCATCCATGTTTCTATGAATGACTCTAGTTTATCCTTTTTGATTCCTGAATAGTATTCCATCGTGTATATGGACCACATCTTCTTGATCCAGTCATCTGTGGAGGTTTGAACCACGCGTGTCTGACTCCAGAGACTCTGCTCTCAGCATGCACCCACTTCTGGACGTCCATGTGGACGCAGGACTCTGCCATGCAGGTTCCTAAGTCAATACAGCAACCCGTGTTCCGGAGCGGGTGTGCAGGCTGGCGAGGCTGGGCGGTGCCACCACCACAAAAGACTGCAAAGGTCAGTGCAGATTTGCTCACTCTGTTCACCCACCTACGACCAGCTGGGTGGGGGGGGTCACGTCCCTGACTCCATCTTCAGGGGTTCGGCTTCTGGTTGCCTCATTCAGGCATCACCCATTGCTGGGCAAGAGAATGGGGCAAAAGCTCAATCAGACAGTGACTTGAAGTTTCTGCCTGCAAGTGCTTGTTAAGGTGCTCCAGAAACTACCATGAGTCAGGCGCTGCCCTGATGAGCTGCAGGGATGAGTAGGACCTGGTTATGGCTTCCAGGGGACTGTTCTTGGGTGCAGAGAAGCACACAGAGAACTACAGTGCTGTGTGGCTAGACTGAGCTTTGATAGAAGTAAACCCAGTGGCCTGGGAGTCTGACCAAGAAGTGCCCTTTTATCACGGGCCATTGCTGCAGGCAAGCTTTGCAAGGTCTCAACGGTAATTAACGAGCCCTAACTGAGTTCCTGGTCTCCTGCGTCCACCCTTGTCCCCTGCAGCCCACCCTCTGCACAGCCACCAACAGAGATCTCTTTCAAATAGAGCACTGATGAGTCACTGCTCTCTACGACACCCCATGTCCCCCCACAGGACACCAGCATGCATGACCCAGCATGCTTGGCCCATTCTGCCTGCTTCACTCCTGGGCTGGCATCCCCAGCACTCTCCTGGCTGGTAGACTGTGGATGCAAAGGTCACTCTGTCTCTGAGGCCCTGGGGCCCAGAGCTAAGCCCAATGGGCAGAAACTAGGGGGCAAAGCTTGGGCTCACGTGAAGAATGAGCTGAGCCACATAGTGACTTCCCCGTCACGGGAGGCATGCAAGCAAAGGATGTCTGGTGGGGAGTTTTAGAAAGAATCAAAACATTTAAAAGGCGGGCTTCACTAACTTAGTAGCTTTGCTACTCTATTTTACTTACTAAATTCTCTCGTAGCACTCACTCTGGTCAAGGCACCATTCCAAGTTCTTTGCAAAAAGGAAGGCAGGCAATGCCCCGGGGGACTCTGGGTGGCATGCCCTGGTGTTATCCCATCTCACAGATGAGGAAGCCGAGGACGGAGAGCTGCGCTTGCCAGGGTCACCCAGCGAGGCCGTGATGGACAGAGGTTTGAGCCAGGCTGGGTAGCTCCTATTTTTCCTGAAAGCAGCAGCTTTTCATGCCGTGTGGAGGGCAGCTCAGAACTCACTGTCCCGGGGCCTCCCCTCCCCACCGCTGCAGGCTTAGTGGTCAGCCCTGGGGACCTGGGCTGCCGGGCTCGTGTCTGCGGGGTGTGTAGACACCGGCCCTGGGTCCTAGGAGGCTGGGAGAGACTGAGGGGGACTCGGGGTGCAGCAGACCCCCTACTCTGTGGCGTTCACTCCTCTTATCCTGGAGGTTTCAAATGAGCCACCGCTTTGGAGAGTGTCTGTCTGGACCCCTTCCCTGCATGCCCTGCCTCAGGGGTGTTCGCTGGGCTGCGCTCAGCTCAGAAACTCAGTGGCTATCACAGCTTATTTCTCAGTGACGCCAAGGCCCCTGCAGGTCCAGGCAGCTCTGCAGGTCCTGTCCCCGAGGTAACGCCATGTTATAGTCATACTATTCTGCGGCTTCAGCTTCTCAGCACATTCACCTCGAAGAGGAGCAAGAGGCTGGAGCATCACCGGGAGGCATCTCAGTGGATTGCTTTGTGTGCTTATCTCGGCCAGAAGCAGTCACGGGACCCCACAGGGCTGGGGTGTTATGTGTTGAATAAGCAGGCAGGAGGGTGAACACTAAGGACATTTCCCGCAGTAGGACTGGTTTCCTGTCCATTGCGCTCACATCCACACGCACCTTCCTTTCATCCATCAGTCTGCGCTTACGTGCTTGCGTAAACAAGCACGTGGATGCACGGTGGATGTGCATCTTTTCCCAGTCCCCTTCAGAATGTAACTTCCTTGAAGAAGGACCCCTCAACCCCTTTGCTTGTTGTTGGGTGGGTGGGTGAAAGGTTAGCGAACCCTTTCTTTGTGTAAAAGACAACGCGGAGCCTCCCTGGTGGCGCAGTGGGTTGAGCGCCGCACTGTGAAGCATCCGCGGCAGGGCAGCGCCAGTTCGATCCCCAGCCAGGGAGGGACCCACATGGCGCAGCAGACCTCTCCTGCCTCGCCCGCTGCTCTCCTCAGCAGTGTGTTTCAGTCCATCTGCCTGTTCTGCTCCCCACTCTGTCTTTGATGAATCCTCTTACCCCCCAGCACCTCCAGCCTGTACCCCAACTCTTGTATGCATAAATAAATAAATCTTTAAAAAAAAGACAATGGGGTTACACTTCAGTATCACTTGGATGTATAAATTGCTTTCTTCCAAGTTTCAGAGCTAGTCTAATCCTAATAGCGTTAATTAAGATTTCCTAGAGGATTAACATCTGAGACCTTTCAGAGGATTAATTACCTTTTAGTGTTAACATTGCAACCAAAATCCCCAGGAAAAATTGTAATCTGTGAACTGGGGCCCTGCTTCCCCGCCCCGACCTCCGACCTCCTGAGCCAGCCTCGGGGGTGGAAGGACGAGAAGCCGCTGCACAGAATGGCTCCCTGCCTCGGTCGTATGATAGCGGCAGCTTCCCTGGCCCGTGGTCTCTGAGCACAGGTGGGATCGAGCCAAGAGAAAACGGGGAACCGGAGGACACCACTTGGAAGTGGCTTCCGATCCGGAACAGTAAGTGGCGCTGAAATGAAACTGCTTTTTTTTTTTTAAAGATTTATTTACTTATGCATACAAGAGCTGGGGTACAGGCCAAAGTCGCCGGAGGTGAGAGGATTCACCAGACAGAGTGGGGAGCAGAATAGGCAGACGGACCGAAACACACTGCCGAGAACATCAGTGGATGAGACAGGAGAGGTCTGCTGCGCCATGTGGGTCCCCTCCCTGGCCGGCAGCAGGGATCGAACTCGTGCTGCAGTGGCTGCGGTTTGCTTCATAGTGCATTGCTTAACCCACTGTGCCACCAGGGAGGCCCTGAAACTGCTTTTTAGATGGTGGAGAAACAGCAGGACGGTTCCAGGACAGAAACGACTTTGCAACTTGCTAAAGAGGACCCTGCAGGAGGAGGAAGCTGAGGTTAATCCTTCACAATCCAGTTTCCTCCCAGGGCCTCAGATTTCTCTTCCATCTCACAGGCAGCTCAATTTCAATAGCCAACCTGTCCCTATCACTCTGCTACTTTGTGAGAACCACCAGCGAGAAGGGTTTAAAGCAAGTCACAATGTTCTGTTCTTGCCCATTGGTTGACCTGCTGGGGAGTTGCGGTTCATCCAGCGTCATGGCAAACCCCTCCTCTCCACCACTGAGTGGAATCATCACGTGGGGTGAGCACTCGCAGTGCCTCCATCACATTCAACTCCACCTGCACACACAGCAGAACAGTATTTCCTCCCCAGCGCCAAAACCATCGACCCGCCTTGCCAATGGAAATTGAGCAGAACAGAGCTTCCAGAACCCTGAACCACACACCCTACTTAGCCCTCAGCCCTTGATCAATGCTTGACGTTGAACATGGGACCAGATATAGACCTTTTTGAGGTCCTGGACCTGGCAAAAATAAGAGTCTCTCAACTGTCTCTGTGTAATTCAAAATAAAAGCGACACTGAGATGCAAAAGCCAAAATAGATCCTTCTATGGAAGGATGCTCAAAAAATCATTTTGAGTGCACGTCTAGAATTTCAGATTCCTGGATTCAGGAAAAGTCTATGGAAGCAGAAACTTGACGTTGGGGCAACTGCCCTGTGTTACTTCTGTCCTGACATCCTGGTGTGTTCAGCTTCGAGCAAATACACATTCACCTATCCTGGGCAATCCAGAAACCTTGAACCTTGCACTTAGATGTCCTTGCACCATGAACTTGTACCATTAGGGGAACTGTGCGCGTCTGCGGGTGGAGCTAGCCAAAACTCATCCTTTACTCACTGCACAGCAGCAGGGTAAATGGGTCATTAGTAGCTGCTAGCTCAGACTCCTTCCTGCTCCGTGACCTACTCCCGTTCTGGCTGGACCTCTCCTGGGGGCTCCTCAGCAGCAGCTCCCCCCCACCCCCGCCCCGCCAGGAAGGATGGTGCTCAGCAAGTTGGGAACAGCCGAGGCTGCCACCTCCTCCCCAGTCAGGCCTCGGCTTTGCCATCTCCTTGTTCCGGTTCAGTCCATAAAGGCTGGCCGCTTCCTGGGAAGGTGTGTCTCCCGCCCACCGTAGCACCGGGGACCTGAGATCTCCACTCCAGCGCCCCCACAAGCTCACCTGTCCTGTCCCGCCACCACCCAGCGATGCCCCACTGAGGAGCCAGGGCTGGTGCCGGTGCCTGTATTCATTTCTGCCCTGACAGATTCTCCCAAGTCACTCTTGGGTGTATGACCAAAAAAGTGGAATAGTATAGGAATCCAATGCTGTGGATGAAAAAGTAAATTGGTGTGGTCATTATGGAAACAAATACGCTAAAAAAATTAAAAATGAAAATAGCATATGATCTAGTTATCCACTTCTGGGCATTTATCCAAAGAATATGAAAATGCTTATTTGAAGCCCTGTCTGCCTCACCACACATTATTCACAATAGCCAAGAGCTGGAAACAATCTAAGTGCCCGTCAGTAGATGAGTGGGTAAAGAAGGCTGTGGTCTCGGTACACAGTGGAATACTACTCAGCTATAAAAAAGAGAAATCCTGCTATTGGCAACCACATGGATGGAGCTATAGGGCTTCTTGCTAGTGAACTTACTGCAATGGAAAAAGACAAACCCCATGTGATTTCACTCACGTGAAACAAACAAGCCAACAGAACTAAAACAAAATTTTAGTCTGCAGGGAGAAAATAACGATTAGCAGGAGGAAAGGGGGCTGGGAGATGGGCCCATAGGGTAAAAGGAGTCAGTGATGACTAGAAACTAGATTTTTGGTGGGAACATGATGTACTCTATGAAGATGTTATGTCTGAGGCGGTATGTCTGAGACCTGGATGATATTGTAAACCAACGTTACTTCTTTTATTTTTTAATTTTTAAAAAAGATTTATTTATTTATGCATTCAAGAACTGGGGTGCAGGCCAGAGGTGTGGGGGAGTGAGAGGATTCACCAGAGACAGAGCAGGGAACAGAACAGGCAGATCCACTGAAACACACTGCTGAGGGGAGCAGCGGGCAAGACAGGAGAGGTCTGCTGCGCCATGTGGGTCCCCTCCCTAGTTAGGGATTGAACTTGTGCTGCAGTGGCTGTGGATGCTTCACAGTGTGGTGCTTAACCCCTTGCACCACCAAGGAGGTCCTTCTTTTAAATGGGTGAAGCAAAACCCAGATTAAACCTTGGTCTTTTCGATCAGTCTGGAGAGAGGCAAAGAAGAAACTGTTCCTGGGCGATCTGTGTGGACAATCCCCAAGGGCTGGGAAGCGGGTTAGATCTTCCTAGTGGTTTAGACTTTTATGCTTTGGGTCCTTCTTCCATCTGCCCTCAGAGCCAACCACCCTCCCCGCTGTGAGAAGCCTGCCGGAAGCTGTCCTGGCCCAGATGCCACATCTGCTGGCTGTGCAAGATGATACCACTTCCATGTGCTGGAAGTCACTTGACTTTCTAAGCCTCAGTTTCTCCTTCTGTAAAATGTGGCTGGTAATAAACAAACTCCATGAGACTGTGGTGAGAACAAAATGGCTTTGTTCCAGCGAAATGATTAGAATTGGGCCTGAGCCTAAGTAAGAATGTCGTGACCCCATCACCCCATTTTATAAGTGTAGATGTAGAGGCGACTCAAACAAAAGGCCAGTTCCCCAGTCACAGAGCTATGAAGTGAAAGAATCCAGATTCACCCCAGGCCTGTCTGATCTCAGCAGCCCAGTTCAAAACTGCGGCTGTTCCATGATTTACAAAAGACAGAGGGAGGCTTGCCTTGGGTAATGTGAGGTCTGCTAGATCAAAAGGGAGTAACAGATCTAACATGTCACAGCATTAGACTCCTCTGACAGGGCATTTTCTACGTGACTGTTAGCTGGAAACGGAGATTCTTCCAAGAATTCACCCCTTGATTTTAAACCCTCTTTCTCCAGGTGTTTGTTTGTTCTTTCATTTTTTTTTCCTTTTTCTCTGGATAGGATTGAAGCCTCCTATCGTCACTGGGTGTCCCCTTTCAACATGAAGTTATACGCCGTCTCTTTCCAAGTCTGTCACCTGGAGTTAGAAGCACGTCGAGGCGGGAGGAGACCCCATCAGAGCCTCTCGTCCCCTTGAGAAGACTGAGGCCTGAGGGGCGAGGGAAATGGCAGACAGGACCGGGGCTAGAGCCCAAGACGTGGGCCTGAGGCTCTCAGCACCAAGCGGCCTAGCCACACCTGCCACTTTACTTCATACCCAGGCTCCCGCCACTGCGGAAGGCCGTGAAGTCTGGGGCCACCAACATGAACGAAAATACTGCCCAACTTGCCCTTCAGTCAGTTGTGACCACCATAACACAGCAGCACCAGCAACCACCTCTTGCCAGAGATGAACCCCAATGGGAATGTAGCTCTCCAGTGACTGGGAATCAGCTGGGGCCTGGCTGATCCTGTGCCCACCCTGGGGTCCCAGTCTCAGGAACAATGCCCCGGTAGCCTGTGGTACAAAAGTTAAGAGGACAAAGGCCAATGCTGAAGCTTCACCTCCAGCTGGCTCACCAGGTCACAGCCCCATCTCCCCACCGGCTAACTCAGGTTAAATGACCCCAGCCAAGGTCAAGGGCTGGTTCATTATACCCCTAAAGGCAGGAGTTAAAAAATCCCATAAATAAGGTGTACGTCCAGAGATGGGCAAAGAATTGAGGCCAAAAATTCAGTCTGTCTTTTCTTAGCTGTGAACTTGAACAAGCCCCCCTCTCTCTCTTCACTGCTCCATTTCTTCATCTTTAAAATGGGCACGATGATAATTCTTGCCTCACAGAGCGCATGGAAAGAAAGAGCTGCAAGTGGTATGTGGCACAGAGGTCTTGATCAGAAACTACCAGAATCTATGATGGTTTCTATCATGGAACCTTGTCATGAAAGAAACACTCAGGGCTTTAGTAAATGTCAACAGAAGGAGGAAGGAGAAACTGAGTGAAACCTTTGCGCAACCAGATTAATCTTCCCCCAGGGCCTCCCAATGTTGGGATGTGTTTGGTTACAACAAATAGAAAACCCAACTAATGGCAGTTCATGTCCTAGAAACACGTGATTGTCTCACGTAAGAAATCCAGAGCCAGTAGTCTGACGTTGGCATGGCGACACACATCACCAAGAACCCCAGTCCTCTTCATTGTCCCCCTCCGCCATCTTGGGCACACTGAGTTTCCATCCTAATACTCTGCTTCATGATCTCAAAATGGTGGCCAGATATCAGGTCCGTGTCTAGACTGGAAAATCCGGGCAGGGGAGATGCCAACCTCTCCTCTTGGACTGCTCCTCCTTTTAGGAAAACTCAGCTTCCCAGAAGCCGCCACACAAACTTCCCCTCGCAGCTCATTGGCCAGAACCAGGTCGCGTGGTCAACCCCGCCTACCATGGAAATGAGGAAGGAGAGCCACCGCCAGTGTTACTGCCAGTGTTAACCGTGGGAGATGGCCGGGGAGGCGTGTCCAGACAGCTCCTGGGTAATCAAGCAACAGATTCTGCCCCACACGCTCCTTCACAACTCCTCCCACATTCCTACAGTCTGAGTTCCTGCTCGAGCTTGCTAGGTTCTCGCTCTCTTTCTCTCTCCTCCATCTTATATTTCCAGTTCATTGTTTCAGTGCTTTCTCATTCAGCAGGATGGACACATATCTAGACCTCGGTATTCTGCTCTGTAAAATGGGCTCAGCAGTTCTTACCTTCTAGCACTATTCTGAGGAGTAACAGTGAATACTAGAGGAGGTGGTACCCACAGAGTTAGCGTGACTGGGCCTGAGAGCAGAAAACCAAATGAAACACTCAGCTTGGCTGGAATTCCAATCACAGGACACTGGGTCACAGCCCCCCACCACAGCCTGGTCACTCAAAGTCAGAGAAGCACTTGCCACAGACCCTGCCCATCTGCCAGGAGCAGGATTTCTTCAAAGAGCCTGAACTTCACTCCTCTGCATGCTCATTTGATTTGTCTGCAGTCCCAGAAGCTACTGTTGGCACTTCTAGGGGCTTCTGGAGACCCAGATTCTTCTCCACAGCAGAAAAGCTCCAAGTGTGCAGTCAGATGAGGTAGGCAGAGGTAGAAATATAGACAGAGGTGAGAGAGGGGGGCAGAGATGGAGAGATGAATAGAGGCAGGCCAAGATGGGAGAGGCGGCAGAGGGGAGTGGAGGTGGGCACGGGCGAGCAGAGCCAGCTGAGTCACTACAGGAATTGCTTCTCAGCCTCCGTGGGACATAGTTCAGACTCCAGGGACCCGAGATGACATCCTGAAGTGAGGCTGCCTGCGAAGCAAAGCATGGACCCCAGGGATGAGGGGCATCTGGGAAACCATGCCCCACCAGCCCAAGGCCAAACTCTGACTTCCTCTCTGAAGCCCTGGCTTTGAGGACACTCACATAGTCCCTGGTCCACATGTTCTCCACCCCACCGTCCTTCATTCTGTTGCTTTAGAAATGGAGCCTGGTTCACACTAAGGTGTGACTGGCTGCTTAAGGTTTCTCTCTCCTATAAGCACGTCTATAGGGATGAGCAGCAACACTGACTGAAAGGTTAAGTACTCTGACAGGCCCAGGTCACAGTCGGGGCACAGGGACGAGTGACAAGGTGAAGGCTACATGCAATGTGGACATCACAATTTCAACTCCAGGCTCTCCCTAAAAACTGAAAGAGATAGGGCCTGCCGTGCCCAGGTCCAGAGACCATCCAACAGAGGGGCCCTGGGCAATCTCCTTCCTTCTTGGTCTTGACTTTTCCTTTAAAAGCCAGAGGCACAGGGGCCTCCCTGGTGGCGCAGTGGGTTAAACACAAAGCAAACCACAGCCACTGCAGCACGAGTTCGATCCCTGCCGCCGGCCAGGGAGGGGACCCACATGGCGCAGCAGACCTCTCCTGCCTCGCCCGCTGCTCCCCTTAGCAGTGTTTCAGTGGATCTGCCTGTTCTGCTCCCCACTTTGTCACTGGTGAATCCTCTCACTCCCCGCACCTCTGGCCTGCACCCCAGTTCCTGTATGCATAAGTCTTTAAAAAACAAAACAAACAAAAACAGAAGCATAGTTGCCACCAAGGAGCTTTGGGTTTCAAGGGGCAGAGAAGAAAAATACGGAAAAGCAGAGTCTTTCTAGCCTGGGCAGCGAACCAGGGAGAGAGGTCCATTTGGTATGATTTAGACAGCACTGCGACGAAATGTGACTGGGTAAAGCTTCTGTATCTATGAAGAATCACTGTTCGCCAATACCCCTGTAGGAGGTCCCTGCCGTGTGCGGGACGTCTTGAGCCCCCATAGGCATTGGGAAAAGCAGAAACTCAGGCTCTGCCTTCCCTGCGCCCAGGGCAAGGTTTATTATAACAAGTGTGTGATGCCCCTGCTGCGCAGCAGCCCCTCTGGCAGACACTGCACGTCTGTATGAGCCCTGGTCTAGGCTGCACCTGTTACCCCCGTTTTCCTTACTTTGCAGGTGGAGAAACCCAGGCAGCAAGCACGAAAGTGACCTGCCCAAGGTGACCCAGCTGGAAGCTGAACTCAGCAGTCAGGACTCGGTCTCCCCTGGAAGTAGCCAACATGCCGTGTCTTACGCTACCCAAGTGGGCGAAAGTGCCGTTGGCGGCCGCGGCAGCTCTCGGGAAGCAGGCATCTTGCTGGAGTTTTAGATCCACTGGCCAACTCGCCGGCTTGGCCTCAGAGCGCACGCGGGGTAGCTAAGGAAGAACGGGAACCCTCCCCACATGCACGCAGGCGGGATCTGCATTCGAACCAGGTCCCTGAGAGTCCCCTGCGCGCTGCAGCTGCCGGGGCTGCAGGGAAGGCTGGGCAGGCGCAGTTAGCCGTGAGCACTTGGAGCGGAGTCCGTAGAGGCCAGCCTTGGTTTGCAAAGTCCCACCTAGCGGGGGCGCTTCAGGGGCCAACCAAAAAAAATCAAAAACCAGGATCAGCACCAGGGGCTCACGCTGGGGAGAAATGAACATGATGGGGAAAGGTGAGAGGTCAGGAGGCCGTGACACCCCTTGGGGAGAGAAAGGGGTCTCCCCAGATTGCCCAGCTGCTTCGCTGTCCACCTCGGGCCGTTTCTTTCCAACGTTAGCGGCATAAAGGGTCTTCCCGAGCAGCAAGGTGAGGCGGGTGAGCACACAGATCCCCGAAAGCTAGTGCCGGGCAAGAAAGGGAGCCCTCGCCCCTCAGGTGACAGCCCAAAGGGAAGACTCTCCCCAGGAAACCTAGCTGCACCCCTGTGTGGGATGCTCCTGACGGGGCTGCCTTTGCTCCTCCGGGCTCGCGCCCGCCTCTCTGAGCCCACTCCCCCGTGGAGAGCACACGGGCAGCTCGCA
Organism: Galemys pyrenaicus; assembly: GCA_019455555.1. Lineage (NCBI taxonomy): Eukaryota > Metazoa > Chordata > Mammalia > Eulipotyphla > Talpidae > Galemys > Galemys pyrenaicus. The sequence goes on from JAGFMF010012032.1 coordinate 4,721,705, forward strand.
GGGCCCGGAAACCAGGCGCACCGCCGGCCACACAGGTGCGCTTCGGACGTGGCCTTCTGCGGGAGAACACGCGGTGGCCGCAGACCTCTCCTGGTGGCGCAGCCGGCCCCTCAGGATGCACCTTCCTGGGCCGTCCGTGGTGAGGTGGGAGAGCAGCGGGTCGCAGGCCCAGAAACAGTGACACGATGCATGGGCTAAACACTTTCCGAGGTCTGCAAGGACACAGCTGGGGGTGGGGGGGCTCGTATTTATCCAGCATTCTTTTATTGCCCCTCAGGAGCCCACCATGAAGTTGTAAACAGAGAACCCCATCTATGTATAGTGTTAGTATAGCTCCCGTGCTTTATGCATAAAAGAGATTTCATTTAGACCCCCCAAGGCCAATTTTTGCCCTTTTGGGGGGAGTGATGGCTCCTCTGTTGAGAAAGGGGGCAGGTGTCAGGCTTTTTTTTTTTAAGATTTATTTTATTTATGCATACAAGAGCTGGGGTACAGGCCAAAGTAAGGGGGGAGGGGCGGCGAGAGGACTCACTAGAGACAGAGTGGGGAGCAGAACAGACAGATCAGCTGAAATACACAGCCGAGGGGAGCAGCAGGGAGGCAGGAGAGGTCTGCTGAGCCATGTGGGCCCCCTCCCTGAACGGGGATCGAACTCGTGCTGTAGTAAAGCCCCACAGCGCGCAGCGCTCAACCCACTGTGCCACCAGGGAGGCCCCCAGGCTTGTCTTGCTCCTCGGTTGTTTATATTTTTACTTTTGTGGTAAAGTATCCATATAGCCCTTAGTCCACGCTGCACACCGAGCTGAACACTTTGCATGTTTTAAGTTACTTCATCTTCTCAGTAGTCTATGAAGTGGGCGCTGAGCTAGCCCCCTTTTACAGAAGAAGAAATTAGGATTCTGAGAAGGCAAGTAACTTGCCCAAGGTCACACGGCTGGTAAGTGATGGAGCCATGAGACTAGCCGCGGCAGCCTGGGTGTGCAGTGGGTGTTCTTAATGGACTATGACTGTGTGTCACATTCACAATTAAATAAAACGATTTAAAAGGGGGCAGGCTGGGTTTGCTGTCTCTAAGTGGGTTAACGTAGGTGAAAGTACTTTGAAAACTTGAAGTGGTTTGTGAACTTAGACTACATTCATTATTATAATTGCCATGCGAATACTACCACTATGATTACACTAATATAATCAAGTCCAAATAAAACCACAGCCAAAATTGGGGATTTAATATCCAGTGGAGGGGCTGGCAATGAACCTCCAACAAGCCAGAGGCAGAATGACAGAGCCCCTTTAATTAAGATGAACCAGAACATGGGCAGCTGCAGGGAGGAACCTCGAGGCAAAATATTTAGGCAGCTGCACAGCGTTCAGATGGCAGCCCCGCTGCTGGAGCTGAGCCCACTCCTCTCTCCCCCGCTTGGCTCCCTTGGGGGTGCTGCGCCAGATGAGTTAGCCCCTCACCAGGGAGGGCCTGCCTAGCTTGGGAACAGGAGGGGGTCACTAGGGCACCACGCTACGGCCCATGTCTAGGCCCAAGAGGGAGGTCATGGTGGAAAGGAGAAGGGGACCCCAGGACCCACACACTCAGCAGCACCCCCTCCCACAAGGGGTCATCTCTCTGAATCTTTGTGACCCCAGGAACACAATTCAAAAATCAGTCCTTCAATCCAAAACCGTGTTTTACAAATAATGAAGCGGGTGCTCAGAGAGGGGATGTCACTTAGCTGAAGACACACAGCAAGTCGGTACAAGACCAGAGCTGGACCCTGCTGCCTTGCTCACCAAGCAGAGCTGCCTGATCAACCCTCCTGGGTTTGAGTTAGTTTCCTTCTTCTGAGTCTCCTGGTTGGACTGCTTTATCTTTCTAAGCTGTGTCAAAATTATTTACTTACTCCTCAACTTTTGACCACAGCATCTCATTTGTTTAAAGGGCTTTGAATCAGTATGATCTGGTTAGAGACTTATTGGAACTCTTCCCTGGGGTCAAATTCATTCATATTTCTTTTTCTTTGAACTCTCTTAGAATAATTGAGAGGGGGGTGGGGAGGGCAGGGGAGGGGAGGGGAGGGCAGGGGAGGG